>JAHWFO010012898.1:2852295-2887558 GCA_023313115.1 Rhysida immarginata | reverse complement strand
AGCGGGTATTTCCACGCTTACTATTGTAGCCCACCGAAGATGGTTTAATACCGAAACCGGTCTGAAATAAATTTAAAATTGTTGCATTTAAGAACTCACTACCATTATTTTATTGTTATACGCAACATGGACCCATACTACCATTACGATATTTCAATTTGGTGGAAATCTGTGACATACATGTTCGAGGGATTCCCTTGTCAGTGAAGTATTATTTTTTTGCCGAAAAGAAATTGACAATAAAAGAAGACTTATTGCATTTACGTATCCGAGAATTGAGTTGGTGACGTCCTTTGCCTGTTTGCCGTTTTCCACAGAAAACCACCCAAATGTGTGGATTTTCAGTTTCGTGCACACGTTTGGCCAAATTTTCCAGTTTTCCACCGAAAACACCCAAATGGCAACAATTTTAACAATTATCTTGCATAACAATATATCAGTGTCTAAAAAATCCAAACCGCAACTGAACAAATTATATGATATAATAACAAATTTTCTGTTTTGTTTTTATAATTTCAATTTTTTCTTTGTTTAAAATGATGTTTTCTTTAGATTGGTTTAATTTCACTACAGGAGCCATCGCAAATGTATTCATTTCGTCAGTTGCGGTCGGTACGTAGCCAACGAAAAAAAAACAGTCCTCGACACTGAAAAGTCACATGATCATCTTAGTCCAAGCAACAATGTAACCTTCATTATTTCCAACAAACATTGTTGCTCGGACAAGATGATCATGTGATTATTTTGTGTCGGAGCTTGTCGTTTTCGCTGGCTACGAGTCGGTATTGGTCAAAATTTTCCGACACAGCTCTATGAATGTTATGTTTAAATGAATGGATATGGACACAGCGATTTTACCATAATATAGAATATAACTAATGGATACATACTACGGCAATATAGCTTGCAATTTGTACAGGCTTAGAACAATAAAAGCCAGAAACTGCGGACACCAGTGTTCCTTTAATTTGTTGTACAGGCTTTCTTTTGGGCCCATGTGTCTTTCTTGTCTGCAGCGTTTTAAAAGAAAACAGTGCTTGTTTCCATTAAAGGCATATTCTCGTCCTATTGTACACATTTCTCAATTTAAGTTAATACAATTTAATTAGAAGATTTTTATGTATTGTTATTTATGAAGGGCAGCATAAAAATTACCGAGATTCCCCTGCAGACGAAGAATGAAAGATAACGTAGCGCGTGGAATATTCTTAGGGGAAGCTTAGCAACAGGTCTGCACAGGCGAAAAGAATCACGTCTTCTCAGATTTCAAGGAAAATGTGATCGAAGAGTGCGTATTGAATGCTCTTATGAGGATTTTTACACGCCAAACCTCAGATGTCTAAACTATTGATGAAAAAATAATTTTCTTTCATATTTTCATCTATAAAAATGATTGGTTCACCAAAGTTCGTCTGTCGTTTGGACAGATTGTTGCTGGTCATATCTGCAGACAAGTTTTACAGAGTTTGCGTGATAAGTTCTGAGGACAGGAAACATAGTTTCTGTATCACGATAACGTCTCGAGCCGTACATCGTTTGTTGCTCAGTAGTTCCTCGATGAGAAAAAGATCCCTGTTACTCAACCTCTGTATTTTCCTGACCGCGCACCAAGTGACTTTTAGCTGTTTCCTGATCTGAAAATGGTTCCTGAGGAGGACTCATATGGAATATCAAATCGAATGACCGAATTCTGGAAGATTCTAAAACAAGCCCTTCCTCCGATGCTTCCGACTTTGTCAGTATCTATTCCTAGATTCCATTTGAAAAGTGATTAAATAAAGTTAGGTTAGGTTAACTTAAGCTTTGCCATATGACCTACCCCATTACAGTGATACACCAAAATTACGGGAACTTCTTTTACTGCATCTCTTAATTAGAATCTAGTTTGTGCATTCTATTGGAGAAAGAAATTTTCAGCCAGCGGACTCTGCATCGTCCATCCTCTTTAAACCATTTGGCCTCGTTTTGTTAGATTTGGAAGCTCCATTATAATGGTGATGTAAAAAAATAACTGATAATGTAGAGATAACATTTAATTTCCACGTTTACGTATTTGACAATTTCCCTTGTGAAGTTGCACACATTTTGCGGTTTTATTATTCTATTTCATAATGGTAATTTTCTCTTGATCATTTCTTTCCTTTTCATTACATGCACTTTATTGTCTTTTCTGTCATTTCTCCTCCGTTTCCCCCTTCACTTCATTAATGTCACCTATTGGCTAACTTTCTTTTTTTCCTATCTTTGCACACAATTTTCATTTCTAAGATAAAAATATACCTAAGAGACGGAATCTTATCAGTAAGTCAAAGTTTCGAAATCATTCTGATCATATAAAAAATGAAGCTTCACGCTGATTTATGTGTAATTAAAAAAAGTTATTAGGAAATCCTTTTCAAGTTAAAGGTTCAAACAATAAAAAGCCAACAAAGAGCATGGATATCTAGAATCATTATAAACCATTTATGTAAATATATTTATTTTACTGTCTGTGTTTAACCAATAATTATTCCGAAAGAACAAGGTTTCGGCTGGTGCAGCATCATTCGATTCATTCCGATATAAATAGCACCTGCGCGATAATCGATATGCACATCATCATTAACACAGTCAGAGGATCGATACCAAAACGTAGATTATTTCCCCCCTCCCCGTAGCAAAAGAGTCGTAAGCGCATTTCTCTTTCATGGTATTGAATATGCATCTAAAAACATTGTCTCGAAAAGACAATCATCGATTGCTCATCGCTTTTCCCGAACACAAAAACAATGACATTTCGAATTTATGTCGACATATTAAATGGCTTTAAATATTTCAATTTTCTATAGTGTTTGTGTCTATTTAACCACAAAATATATTTATTTAATAATTTCCTAACGATTTACGAACCTATATAGCTTGTGTTTTCACAAACAATTTCATTATTTTGAAAAAAAGTTAAAAACATTTCATGGGTTTTGCCTTCCGATTCTCAAAACAACACAATTTTCACTGATATTTTTTTTTGGGGGGGGGGGGATGTTGGAAAATTAAGTGTTTTTCTCCCCATTGATCTTAAATAGATATAGTATAATGTGTTTGTTCATCTATTTTGTTTTCAGAATTTCTTTCTTTCCTCTTTTTCTTTTCTTCTCTTTTTCCTTCTGGGTTTCATGTTTTCCTTAAAGGAGAGATCTTTCGGATGCCATTGTTCGCTTTTTTTTTCTCCACCCGTGTAATGACCCTTTCAACAACCGTACATAAAAGAAAAATAAACATGTTTAATGCGCCGAAAGAAGACGTCGCCTTCCAGATTATTTTTATTTAATTCTGTCTTTATTAGAATTGGTAAAGTTCGTATGAAGCCTTTAGCATATTCGACTGGGAATCAAATTGTGAAAAAGGGGAAGGAAGAACTGTTTGCATCCTAGTTTTCCTTACTTGATTCAATGCCTTAGAATTGAAATTTTTTATGTTGAAATAGTCATTGAAAATTTAAAAAAAAAGTTAAAAAAAAAACCCAACAAAACTCTTACTTTTGAATATTACGTTCGTGCTCATAAATTAAAGATAAACCTGTATAACCTGGAAACACTCGATCAGACATTATGTAATTTATGAAAATTCTATTACGTAAATTAAATAAATGATATCAAAAAGCTTTGTGTGAATTAGAAAATAAAAGGTGACGCTTATATTCATAAATTAAGCTATTTAGTTATTGACAACGCCTTTGCACGTGCATTTTATAGCTCTGAAAAACGGTATAACTATGGCTGTTTGTGATATAAACTATTTTATCGTAGTCATGTAGTTCAGCGAATCCATCTCGATATATAATAAGCAGTTGAATTGGCCGTTTCAAGGCTGGTCAATCTCAGGTGACTATCTTATGGCCTGAAGGTCCCCCAGAGTGTCATTTCCCGACTTTGGCAAAGATTCCAACTAAATTGAAATAACAACCGGCGTTTCAGTGGAGGGAGTCCAAGGATTACATTCTCACAGCAGGATCGGCATATATTCATAACTGACGGAAGACACAGGCAGAACCGAGCAGAACAGCTTGCCGTGAACCTTGGAACAGCTACAGGAGTGACTATTTCCAGACTTATGATATACAGACGATTATGTGAATACGGATTATATGCCAGAAGGCCAGCAAGATGCATCACATTGCACGCTGCTGCCCGTAGACGAGTCAATGTGAACTAGTGCACAGAGCATCGTGCTTGAACACCCATCAAGTGGATGTGTACTATTTACGGATGAATCCAGGTTTAGTCTTCAGAGTGCCGTATATAAATCTGGAGAGAACCTGAGAGAAGAATCCGTCTAGCATCCTTGCATGGAACTATTAGGTGGTGGTGGATATTCCGCGTGTCTACAAGGAAAACTTTAACAGCCTTAACATATCGTGATGTTATCCTGCAACAATATGTCCGTCTCTTTAGGGCCGGAGTTTTTGTTATGAACTATACTGCACGCCCCCATACAGCTGCTTTAGAGGAGGAGTATCTTCAACATTTAAATCCGATACATACTTGGTCGACGCATTGCTGTCCATCAATCAGCTCGGGCACTTCCAGAGCTGCGAATTGCATTAGTGCAAGGATTTCATTCCCTACTACTGTAACAGACAGTCTTGTGCCAAGCATGCCGATCTACTGTGCTGCATATCTCATTGCCAGGGGGTCAACAAATAATATACTGAAAGTTGTAAGTAAACAATTTACATAAAGACAAACTGGTTGTGTCATGCTTTTCCTCAGTGGCCTATATTTTCTTTATGCTGACAACGTATGCGATGCATTTGATGTGCATTTTTTTGTTTTGACGTAGTTTATTATGTGATTAAAAAAACATTCGCCAAAGTTTGGTTGCAATTAGATTTTTAGAAATGTTGTATGTAAACCACAATATCCTTAATTTAGTATGATTCGCTGTATACCTAAACTAATAATAATAATAATAATAATAATATTCTAAACACCTGTCACATAGTAAAGAAAATTCCTACAATTCTAAACACCTGTCACATAGTAAGGAAATTCCTACACCCAAACATCAATACTCCCACGAGTGCATAACTTTCCCTCCCTCGCATTTGAGTCCCTTGGGCTTTGACCCTCTTTTGGGTCCGCCTCTGGGATTGGCTTCCGGACTTGATCCGAGTTTGGCTTCCCCAAACAATGATAATAATAATGCAGGGACCCCAAAATTAAATGTTTTTTATGAAACAGCTAATATTTCAAATATGCTTCGGGTACACATATATCTGTGCTTAGATTGATTTTACATCTGTAAGACTGCTGTTCACACCCATAATAGTAAAATATTTGAAATGACGATGGTAATATACTGCGTAAGTAATTGACATTTAATGCCGTGGATATTTGATTTATGAACAGATTTCAAGCGATTTATGAGTTGGTGAATAAATTCAATACGACTTTGATGAAAATTTGTTAGCTCATTAAAATGCTACACAATTTACATGATCAAGAACGTGAAGTGAGTGGATATTTTTTTGAGCTAGGACCTTCGCTTTATAAGAAATCTCTTTATAAAGAAAGATCTAAAACTTCTCTGCGTCTATTGGAAATTTTTCCTCGGGATTTTGGCCACATAAAAAAGTTGGGAGGTAGGTCAAAATGTAGCTAGATGTGCCATTTGATAGTTTCGAATTTTAACATATTTTATCAAAGGTTTAACTACATCATAATCAAAACTGCGACGGTTGAAAATGAAATTATTACATTTTGTAAGTAAACTAATCAAAAACATAAAAGCTAATATTAATGATGGCTGCGTCTCCTAGACAATTAGCAAAGCGTTTGGTTAAATTTTTATGTTCACGAAATATGTCTTCCTCGAGAGTCTACAAATCCGACCTATTGTCCGCCGACTTAAGGCTAATTAGGCAAAGTCATTTACGTGGGCTTACAAATCCACAAAGTGATAAAAAATGAACATAAATTCTCTTTTCAAAGAATAGAAATTCAATAGGAATTTTCTCAACAACAACGATGTTCCAATCTTCATTAAACTTGTACGTCCCTGGATTATCGAAGTATGGGATTTCATAAATTGTTGAAAACGCACTTGTAGCATTATCATCTTGGCTTTTACTCTGACATCATGGCAACGTGAGTTGCGAAAACTCCAATCAAGACATATCCAATGGAACAACGACAATGGAAGCCATCAGTAATGGCTAGTAATTGCCGGTCAATAACAAGAGCATTTTATTAGGCACAATGAAAATGTAGAACTAAAATCTTTATTTTTTTGGTGTAAAATTTAATTTTATTTTAATTTTTATTGATTTGAAAGTTGTTGTAAGGTTGGTGTTTTGCTGTTAACTCAACAACCAGAACCAAACCAGCTGTTTCGATATCACCACAGAACATTATCGCAGAAATAACAGTTTTCTTTTAAACATATTGAATGTCAAGAATTTGTTGTGCAATGTAATTGAGAATATAAACAAATATCTTTGCTTAGAAAAAAGAAAATTGTCTATTTGAAAAGTTTGCGCAATATTAATTTTAAGCAGATAAACTGAAAGTAAATCCATTAAATTCAAATTTTAAGTTCCTTTCGAGTGTTTTAAGAAAACTTACGCCGCATTTAATTTTTTTTTTTAGTATATCAGTCTAGAAAGCTTACTTATCGGGTTCATATCAAAGGCTTCTGTTCGTTACAGAAGGAAATTGTACCGATATACAGGGTGTAACATTTCAGTCGTAAATAGCTCGGCTTGATCGCAGATCGCAGAAGGCACGCCATTTGAAAGAGGTGAACGTCAAGTTTTTGTTTAAAGCCGAAAGAGGTCTCTAGGGTGCATCTGGAAGACGTAGGCTAAGGTCAAAAACCTTCACCGGTGAGAGAATGATGACGTAATTTCTCACTGGGCTAACCGTCTTTTTCTCGGTGAGGACGGTGAGACTAACCGGCTAGGCATAGCAGCACTAATTGGCGTTTCTGACCGCGTTAAAATGACGTCACAAATTTCTCACTAGGATTTCTGACCGACCAAGCGCTAACTCTTCTCACCGGTGAGAGTTTTTGACCTTAGCCGTAGGGAGGTCCCGTCTGTTACTGTCAAGATGGCGAATGCACAAGACAAAGCCTTTTTGTTGCCCACCTCAATCCCCAGACCTCATTGTTTGTGACTTCTTCTAGTGGGTATACGTAAAAGATCGTGATTTTATTCCCCCTTTGCGGCAAATCTGGAGAAGCTAAAAACTCGAATAACAGCTGCCATTCGGGAAGTGACTCCAGATATAACTCAGCAGGTATGGGAGGAATTTGATTATCGGCTAGATGTGTGCCGTGCAGCAAGAGGAGGATACATCGAACACTTACAAACAAAACTTAATATTATTACAAACATTTCAATATGTCGCTCATCTCTGTATCTTCACTTTTTTTAAAAAATATATATATTTTTGAAATGTGATGAACGTTTCTGTCACACCCTGTAGTAGTTTTTATTTTTCAAAATAATTCTCGCTAATAAAGTAATTTTTAATTTTTATTTATCTCTTAAGGAGCAAGCCTTATAAAAATCAGCTATTAATTGAAATAATAAAAGGAGAGATGTTAAAAAAATTTTGCGACCTGGATTTGAACCATGTATCACGACTATCATGCTGGACGTCTCTACCAATTGGGCCATCGCAGACGCGGTATAGCAAGGCTGTCTCCAAGTGTCTTAAAAACTGCAAAGCATTCAAGATGGAAGACCCAATGGTAGCTCACAGATTCGGGAATTTTTTCTATTCAAATCATAGAATGTTAATGAACACACATAAGAAATTAATAAATAAGAACTGCAGTTAACTTTCCAAACATAAGGTCAGATATTATTTGAAAAAATGGAAGGAACAATTCTGCGACCTAGATTCGAACCAGGAACCACGAGTATCACAGTCGATGCCTCTACCAATTGGGCCTTCGTTTGGATAGGAAGAATTCCTGATCTGTGAGCCGGGTGTCAGCCCTATCATTGGGTCTTCTTTGTTGTCCGTGTCTGTGACGACCCATTTGGTGGAGGCGTCGAGCGTGATACTCGTGGTTCTTGGTTTGAATCCAGATCGCAGAATTTTCCTTCCATTTTTATCAAATAATATCTGACCTTATGTTTGGAGAATTATCTTTAGTTCTTATTTATTTATTTCTCTTATAAAAATCATTAAATTGTTGGTAATACTGAACAGATATTCCAACGCGTATCAATAAAATCTAACGGTACTCTTTATTCCATTGGCAAATGTCCCTTCTGCAAGAAAATGCTAATTTATTAAGAATTATGTCGCATTAATTTCACTTTTCTGACTTATAATTTCGATTTTACTAAAATAGAGAATTATTAAAAATTCGAAACTTAAAATTACCGCGTTCCTTCTAATTGTTTGTTTAGGCGATGCTTTCAGTCCTTCAGGCGTTTATCTTCATAGTATTGCAACAAAATATTTTGAATAGCTTCGCAATGTAACCGAATCAATCAGAATAAACAGTTTCATTTTGTCCTTCTTTAACAAAGAAGAACAGAGCTCCGGGTAGAAAAATTGCAAACATGTTTCAAATCAGGCGAGAAAATTGTAGGAACCTAATCATTTACAGAAGAACTGATCCTGCAGCTGAGACCTCGAGGAAGAGGAAACTGCTTGTTGGTAAATTTAGGAAATTGCGCCAAAAGGCCCGCGGCAAAACTAGTGTGAATAGAAGGAAGCGGAGGGATGACGGTGAAGGTGGGGAGGTGTAGAAAAGGGTTGAAAGAAGAGCAAAAGGAGAAGCAACAAGCACACGGAGCCACTAATAGGGATCAACGTTCGATCGATTGCGGTTAACCCTCCAGGTAACGGGCGCCGCTTCCCTCCCGAGAAGAACATGTGATGGATTACATCGTCCTGCCTAATTTAAAATTTGGTTGAGTATTTTGAAATTCATGTTCCTGGATATTGGTTAATTAAATTCTCAGCATATACATCACGCTAATGACCGCACATTTCTTTTTTCGTTGTTTACCCTGAAGAAGGAGGGGAAAATGAGGAAAGATTCATGAGAAGGAGAAAGCGCGAGAGAACGTAAGAAGGAGAACGTTTAATCAGAGCGTTTAAGGACTTTTATTTTAATTTCGTGAAGGGATTTTAGAAAATAAATATGTAAATTTTATCGCGTTTACTTTATAAAATTAATTGCAAAAATTCCTTCTACAAAATAAATATGTAATAAGATTGATTTAAGGTTAAATTTGAAGTGAATTTTTAAAGAGATTCTTTTTTTATTTTTTGGAACTTACTTCCTTTCTATTAATAACAATAAACCTATTCTGATATAGCATTTTAACCCTTTTTAAAATCTTCTTATTTATACAAGAGTTAGTAAAATTTTTAATCTTTTAAAAATTAACGTTCAGTTAAATAATATCTTAATATATCTTATTGAATAGCTGTAGAATACTAAGTTATCAAGAAATGAAAAGTTACAAAGAATTGCAGAGGTTGGGGATTGTACGAGGTTAAGTCAACAAATAACACACAAACGTCGAAATACCGAATACCATTTTAAACTCAGTTTTGGCACGTGTATCTCTACAGCTCACGGTTAATCAGTGGCAGCTAAGAATTGGTTAACAGCGCGCGGTTGGTCGTTTTCTTTGGGCCAAAGGGCTGTCCACGAAGGAAGTGCATGCAAAATGCGACTCGTGTATGGTGAGAACTCTACACTTATAGCCATGTTCAATTGGGCCCAGGAATTCAACAAGGGACGACGAAGCATCAGAGAATATGAGGGACGTCATATTGCTAAAATTTCTGTGTCATGATGAGACTGTCGGTGTATAACTGTTCTTAATGTATAACTCTGCAGAACTTCAACAGATCATTCGTCGCAAACAACAGTAGGGGCAATTCTAGATGATAATGCCCGCCTTTGCAAACCCAACGCAACAAACGCAGGAGCTGTTCCAAACGTTCCATTGGAAACTTTTGAAACATCCTCCTTATAGCCCCACTGATTTCCATCTGTTTAGGAACCGAAAGATCATCTGAGTCATCGCCGTGTCGAAGATGATGCAACCATAGCCTCAATAGGTCACATAAAACTTCTTTGCTGTTGGGTTTCAAGGATTTGTAAAGCGATAGGATATGTGTCTAAATATAAAGAGCGATTATGTTGAAAAACGGAATAAATTTCAGGTAATTAATCTAAATACTGTTTTCTCTCTTTCCAGTTGCTCGTAATTACGGTCTTACTCTTGTATTTTCTAGTTGAATTCGAGGTAAACTGTGGAAACTTTTGAAAGAGGAGATAAACCCATGTTTAATGTCGAAGGTGTAGATGGAGATTTAAAGCATATTGAATTGGTATTTGAAGAATTGCTATTAAATTGCGAAATCTGCGGAAGAGAAGAGTAAATTATGTCTAATTCTGAAATTGTGGATGAAGCAATGTAGAAATGCCATTTGAATAGGAGATAATTTTATAGATAATCAAAAAAATCCCCTTAATACTATTAAATTATTAAAAAACTTTATTTATTACTATCGGACCCAGTAATGCTTCACTATTGCTAAATTTGAATTAAATAAATGCAACTGAACTACGATATTAATTCATTTATTCAATTCAAATGTCATGAATTGAATTGTGTGTGATAATCATTTTTTTTTTTTATTCATTGCGGTCTTGTTTTTGATATACAGGGTGTCCAAAATGTCTGGTAACATGGCAGATATCTCAAAGCTGCTAGGTAGGTGGGTAGGCGAGATCTGATGAGTGTGGTTTATTGTTAATAGGGAGATGGGGAATTCATTGCCGCACTCAAATTGGACTTTCACCCCCCCCCCCCCCTCCAATTTAAGGTCATCCATTTGCTAACTCGAAAACTATTAAAGATAGAGAAAAATTTCCAATTGCTACCCTGTAGAGCAACATTACATTAGTCTAAAAATAATTTTTAATCACACCCTTCCCCTTGAAAGATTTTGAGAAAATGGGCGAGAAAGAGTCACTCAAGGAAAGAAAATGCCCAACGGTGTACTTCACTGCAATTCAAATGTGTTAGAAACCTCAGCCAACCTAACCAGCCCAAGCAGACCTTAAGTGACTCTTTCTCGCCCATTTTCTCAAAATCTTTCAAGGGGAAGGGTGTGATTAAAAATTGTTTTTAGACTAAAGTTGTATTGCTCTACAGGGTAGCAATTCGAAATTTTTCTCTATCTTTAATAGTTTTCGAGTTAGCAAATGGATGACCCTAAATTTGGGGGTCAAGGTCAAATTTGAGTGCGGCAATGAATCCCCCTCCCCTATTATCTATAAACCACACTCATCAGATCTCGCTTACCTGGCAGCTTTGAGATATCTGCCATGTTACCAGACTTTTTGGACACCCTGTATATTTTTTCTTCTAATTATTTGGTTGCATATGAGAATCCAATTTTGCTGCATTTCATTCATTAATTTTTTGTATTCAGTGTCTCGTGACAAAATGCTATTAAAATATTAACTAAAATAAAATTAAATACTAATAAAATATTGGACATAATAATAGTAATGAATTTTAATATTATTATTTGTCTTTATTCCTTTTTTATACCATACTTAAAATTTTGAAACGTGAAAAATCCAATCTTCAATTAACAATGTAAAATAAACAGCGCCATCGAATTTCATTCAAACCACTTTCTAAAAACTCCTAGCACTAATAAGAACAAACTGAAATTTTCAGCGAAAGTGGTCAAGTAGAATATTGCTTTTTACAGCCTATGTGGATATCTCGAATTTCACGGGGAGAGAAAAAAATTCGAGATAAAGATTTTTTGAGATATGGAGGGTTCTTTTACATCAAGATTTTTAGGTTAATAATGGTACTGTGAGAGTAAAGAGAACAATACGAGATACAATGTACGTGTATAGAGTTACGCTATCTACAATGGCGCCACTAACTTCAAAAACACACAAACTACGCATACTCAAACATCTCGTACGCAACAGAGATCTTGCCATCCTTTTTGTTTTCAGTGGAGGTAATTCAAGGGCAACCGCTTGACAGATCTTTGAAATGTTTCACTCATCTCTTAATACTGCTAACGCCCATAACGCGCTTCCGTATGCACGCTAAAATTTTGGTAAATTTCAGCAGCGAGAATTTGCTCTTTAACAAGGAATTCAACGACAGCGCGTTGACGAAACGAAACATTATTGCCAACCATTATCTAGTGCGTCTGGTCACTTAATACAAACTGATGACCTCACAATTCCTCAACATGTTGCATAAAGTTGCTAGATTAAAATGATATAATTGTTTCTCTCTATTGATAAATTCTGATTTGTAAAAAAATTGCTGCCAAAGATTTTCTGTGTGACCCTAGTATCTTCAAGAAGAGGAAGGAAAACATTTATAATGAACTATATACAGGTGGTCCAAAAGTCAGGAAGAGGTTATAAGTGTGAATAAATTTTTTATTTATTAATTGTATCCATTGATATTTCACAGACTTAACGATTAAGGGAGAGAGATTAGTTACACTTCTGTGTGGAATACAATCTCATTTAGGTGTCCGCCATTACGAGTCTCACAGATACGGGCCCTGTGTAGCACATTTTTCATGACAGGGGTCAACACGTCTAGTCCGAGTGCCCGTATTTCTGCACGAATATTGTCCTTGAGCTGCTGTATTATTTGTGGTTTGTTCACATACACTTTGTCCTTCAGATAGCCCCACAGAAAATAATCAGAGTGAGGTCAGGCGAACGAGAGGGCCAATTGAATTCAGTCTTTCTCGAGATGATGCGATGATGAGATGATGTCGATCACAGAACCCTGTCTAATCAAGCGACGGATGATGGATTCCGATGGTCGGGTCCTGCTGTTAAAATGATTGCGATATGCTCGTTGCGTGAGAACAATTGACCTTTGGTTTTCAAAATAAAGCTCCACAATTTTGGTTCGTTGTACAGTGGTGAACTTTTCCATAGTCAATCTCCCGCCCATCCTCTGTTAGAATCTGAATCAAAAATAAAGATTACTTACTAATTATACAAATTAACATTTTCCACCCCTTCGTGACTTTTGGCCCACCTTGTATTATACAAGGTGGAGTAGAAACCATTAGATGATTTAAATTTGGTGCCACGCCAACATCTTCGTAGGTGGCGCAGTGAAACACATTGCTGAAGAAAGTAGTTTAGAGCCTTTACTCGTCATGCAGCGTTAGTCGGAAGAGCATCAAGCTTTTGCTGTGGAAGCGTTCTTCAAAAACAACGATTCCGCTATTGTCAGCAGCGTTTTTTTCGACAACATTTTGACATTGGAAAGGATGGAAAGGTTCCGACATGCCAAACAATATTGAATTTGGTCACACAATTTAAGACTACTGCCCATTGCCAACAAGAAGCCTCCTGGTCGCTTCTGATTTTGATCAGGAAAATCATGGACAATGTCAAATAAAGTGTAGAGGTGTGCCTTGCCTCTAATGGAGTTGAATGATTTTTACAATTTTTTACCTAGTTATTATTTAGTTTTCAATTAAAGTGTTCATTTTTAAGTTATTAATCGTCTAATTGTTTCTGCCCGACCCTGTAAAATGTCTTATTTGTCTTTGAAAGATCATTGATGCATGCAAAAATCATCACATTTTAAATGTTTAATTCTTCACCACGTTAGTTTATTCAGCTTTGACAATACTAAGATTAATACGATTCAATTTCACTATCAAGTTTTAGAGCATATAATACTTTGTGTAAATTTTTAAATAACAAGATACAAGAATTTTTTTGAAAAAAAAGCATAACATTAGAATACACTAAGAACTATTTTTAAAATGAAGTAAATCAGGTATCCATTTTCTAAACTCCAAAATTAAACGAACATATTAAGCGCTTTACATACCATATTAGAAGAGGCAACTTAAACTCTCCATTTTTCATTGCAAATTACCATTTTTGTGATTTCAACAAAGCCTTTATTACGCGCTAAGCGAGTTACGAGAAAGCTAATAAGGAGTTATTATGTGCATGAGAACGTGTCCCACCGCCATTGAGTGTCGCACAGAGGCGTTAATCTTCGCCTAATCCCGCATCACCATTCCATGCAGATAAACGCCATTAATTCCGAGGCGATCAAGTAAATTGGGTGATTAGGAAGGGAGAGAGAGAGAGAGAGAGGAAGAGGCGTCGGGGCTTGAAAAGAGGAAGGATCGGCGGCAATTGGGGCATCAGTCGGGAAAATCCTTGGGTGCTAAGAAAGCTCGCTTCTAATGCCGACGTCTCTCTCCCTTCGTGGAAAAAAAGGCGCTTCTTGGCCGCGGTAGCAGTGCTGATGGCTGAAGAAGGAAGAAGAAGAGGACAGACATTCTTTTCAACCCCTTTGATTCCAAGTAATGAACTTTTCCTCGAAGAATTGACTCCCACTCGCGACGGGGATTCCGTTGGAACCTTTGTTCGCTTACATCATCTCCCACGAAATCCTCCTCCATACTCATCGATGAATGGGAATTATTGGATTAATTTTGTTGAGCGAGCGAGCACAAACTTGTTAAAACAACCACGTCGTTGTCAGGATGATTTTTGAAATTACTTCTTAACTTCCTTGATCCTCGATCGTTTTTTTTTTCTTCGCTGAAGGAAGGAAAAGTTTTGCATGAAAAATGGTTTATTCAACGCTTTCGTCAGTTTTTTCCCTCTCCGCCAGCTCCATTTGGAATAGTTATCACGAAAAGTTCTTAACTTTTGAAAAGGGGGGGGGGAAGAATTCGTGTAAAACTTAGCGATTTTATGGAAGGAAATGGCTCCAATTAGGGAAGGACGTGTTCGCTGAATGTTCATCTCCAAACTATGTGGAATCATTAAGTCTCTCACACTCACTTTTGATGCAGCGGATAAGTTTCGGGTAATTTTCTAAATGTTATCATAAGAAGTAAAGCTCATGAATATGAAACTAAGCTTATATAGTCTTAGGCTTTATTTACATTAAAAGTATGTTTGAATAAGCTTATGTAGCGTTTTAATCGTGATTCTCTAAAAATATTAGGCATTTAAAAATTTGGGAAAATAAATTTCAGAATACAAGTACAAATAGATTTTTTTCAAGTTTCCAGATGAATAGTAAAGATGAACATGTCGCCAAAGTCAACTTAATAACATCAAGCTATATAACGAAGGACCATGGTTATTAAACATTGGATAGTTAAATTTTGTTTCTCTGTAAAATAATAAGATTCTTCACACAACTGAAAAATCATAGGTTTCTAAATTTCTTGGGAGTCTATTGAGATTCCAAATACCATCCGGATTCTTTAATGAACTAACGTAAGACAGAGTTATTGGGCAACATTACAGAGAGTTGTTAAGGATCTATGGTAACAAGTTACAGAGGGCCACAATAGGTGGAAAAAATCCCTTTCGCCACCATCGAGTGTGTTCAATCTAGTAGCCATGCATCGCCGCTATTGCCCTGCATCGCAGTTTCCACTGCAAGAGAATGGAACGCAGAAAACCAAAATCAATTCGTAATCACTCCTGTTGGCACGCTTTCCAAAGACTTGACGGGTATGTCGCTGAATGGAATGAAGCGACTTCCGCTAACTTCTTGCACGCGTTCCAGAAACAGGCTAATTGACGCGGCGGTGTGATTCATCGCCTTATCTTGATGCAGCTATACCATACAAAATAAAGGTTAGAACGATAGTCTGATAGTACATGGCGTTGATTTGGCCTTTGACTCAACTCTGTGTAAAGTTAACTTGCCGTTGTAGCTGAATCCCGCCACGATCATGAAACCTTTTAAAAATGTTTCCTTGCATTCACGCTACCATTTTCTGAAGTTCTTAGAACACATTGGGCGTTAAAAAACGGCTGAACTCTTGATGTAGTCGCTTAAATAAACTTACGCCTCATCTAGTGTGATCACGTATTTCTACTTTTCATCCGCCAGGTATCGTTCATACGGTTTATAGTAGTTGGTCCATCGCTCTTGAACATGGCGCGGCAATAACTTCTGAACGTGACTTTTGTGTCGCTTCTCCAGTTGTAAATCACGATTGATCATTGTGTTTACCGTGTACGCAGATATCACAACTTTCTGTGCAATGGCCCGTTGTGTTGGTACGTTACATCCGGTTACGAGTGCCCGTACTCTCCGGACGACATCAGGAGTACGGCTAGTGGATGTTCTCGGATTGGCCTGATTTTTTTACCGTCAGAAATGACGTCGCTTCTGGTTTTACCAATATTTAGTCCACTTGATATCCCTTTCTTAGTAACTATGAAGCCTCGTTTCTTGCAAGCTTTCATAATTTCGGAATAGCTGAATTTGACGTTGGAAAGGGCTGTTATGTAGCCCTCCCAATATCTGTCAATTTTCGGTGGCATCGCTCAATGTGGCATAACACCCGGACAGTCATGCTGCCACAAGGTGTCTTAAAGACAACCAACTTGTCATGGTTGAAAGCCCAATGTGAGGCGGGCACCCGGCTCACAGATCGAGAATATCTCCTCTCCAACAATCAGAAAGTTTGATGAATTCACAGATAAATAATAATAATAATAATAATAATAATAATAATAATAATAATAATAATAATAATATTCTTCTGTTTTTCGATAGAAAAATCGTTACCTGAGGTGTTTGGAGATTCGTCTCCAGTATTTAATTATTATTTATAAGCTAATTGTTACCTGACAACCCTCTATATTGAACCGTATAAAGTAATTGCTTTCTGAGATCTTACATATTAGATTGTAGGGTGATGATGACGAAAACAGTTCCATGAGCACTTATTTAGATGCTTCATAATTGCATTCAAGTAAGACTTCCTAGCATAAAGTACGGACTGATTCTTATAAATTCAAGCCTTGAGCCTTGTTAGAATCTTATAAACGATTAGATGGAAATTAACAAAAATTTCATGACGTATATCTTATACATTGAATGATCTAGAGCAATGTTGCTGGAAATAACCGCTTTCTGCTGCAAACATATGTCCATATCGAGATGCATATTTTCCGTGGTAAGTCCTCAATGGTGTACCATCCATCTTTTGTAAAATTGAAAATTTTTACTGGTAATGTTTTCCTGTAAATTGTACGTGTTTCGTTAACATATAGCATTTTTTCTGGACGTTTACAACATTTTTTTTATATGCTCCCCCCCCCCCACAAAAAGAAATCTTGGCTTAAAAAATCACACAATCTCGATAACTTTAATTTTTTCAAATTGACAATTCTGGGGAAAAAAGTCTCGATTGCCATTGGCTCAGTGACGTTTGCATATCGGCCATCTTGCTGGGAAACTCCACATCATCAGGCTGCTCAAATCCGTAAAATCCGTTATTAGTTCTTTTCTGTGGTCCTCCCAACTAGAAAAAATTCCAGCATCTGCGTCGTGGAATTTACGAGTCTTAAATTTTTATTTAATTTTCGTTTAAGAGAAATTAACAGAGGTCGAGGTTCGGTTTAATAAGAATCACTTTTAAGCGACGTTTATGGGCTTTTAAGATGGCACATTTAGGCACTATTCTGATACAGAACTGTATTGAATTACCTGCAGTCAGTCGCAGGATTTCTTTTAACATGATAATGTTTTAAGGCTGGACATCTATCTACAAAAAACGTGATGCGAAAGCCGACACCAAAAAGTGTTACGGAAACAGTTGTTGCACGTTTAACCATTGTTGGCGCCGGCTTGAAACACACGCCGGAACTGAAAAGATACGTGACCATTGTTGTCTGAGCAACAATTTTCATTTAATTTAAATCTTTACTATAAAGTTATTATGAAATATATTTAAAGTGTGGTAACAGATAGCGCAGCTATACTTCGCTCCCTTACCTAGCCTTGTAATGGCCTAATGTTTTGCTTTCAGCGTTTCGAATGAAGACTAATGAATCCTAGTATATTGGAATAAACTCATTTCCATTACAATAAATATATTTTATTTTTCACAATATAATTCATAATTTATTATTTTTTAAACATGGTTTTTGATGGTTTTTGAAGTCTTCAACTTATCCATAATTTACGCGCTGGTTGAATTTCTATGTGCTTTGAAGTGCTTAATTTATTTCTACAAATTCTTTTTTCTCTATAGTTAAGAATAACTTTCCGGCTAAAAAGAGCGTTATGGGTGATGCAATAATTTTAATTTTTCGTCATACAAAATACACTCTTTTTAAGATTTTAGATACTGCGAAAAGCTTGCAGGTGCCGTGTTTGTTGTCCCGCTTTTGATTGTGAGCACAGACGCGAGTAAGGAGAGAAACCTTAAGTATAGACCAGAGACCGTTAAGTAAAGACACTAACGGTCTCTGGATAGACACTATGTTTACTCGACGTATAGAGAGACTCGATACTCGTGCTTATATTTCATAATACTTCAGTTATTCTAAGCCCTTATTCAGTATTACCGATGTACATGATTCTGTAGAGTCGTCCATTGATAAATAAATAAAAGGTTTATATTACTGTATAAAATATTTATTTGATTGTTGCATCTAAAAACATTATCATGATTCAATGTTTCGGGTTGCAGATTCGAAACTAAGTCATCTTTTTTTTTGGTTTATTATTAAGTAGCGGAAGAATAGAGCTACTTATTGTTTTCACAATGTCCGTCTGTCTGTCCGACCGTCCGTCCCCTTCATAATTTCCGCATTTTTGAGGTTGAAGGTTGAAATTCAGAATGTAGCTTACTATGGGCATGTGTATCTTCACTATTTAGTTTGGTTTTGATTGACCCACTGGGGTCGGAGTTTCGGGGGCGGAAATTAGAGGGGATCAAAAGGTCTAGGCGTATTTATGCATATAAAGAAGTGAAATTCGATATGCAGGTTCCTCTAAGAAAGATCAACATCACTGTAAAGTTTGGGCCGAATTGTCCCAATAGGGTCGGAATTGTTGGGGTGGCAATCACTTGGTCTTTAGAACTTTATGGCAAAGTATAGGGTGTGATATATCATTCGATCGAAAATGATGAGAAAGGAAAGAAGATAGGGTTATTTTATATTTTCTAAATAAAAGGTTCTAGAAAATCAATTTATTTTTTAAAAAATGGGGAGTTAAAAATGCAGATGAAGGAATAAAAAAATTGATGAACTCAGGGCTTCCGCTACTTTCCTATACTTTCCTTGGGAGGCTTAATTTCTTGTTCAGAGTGACTCTAATCGACGAAGTCAATTATCGGGAAGTGATTCCTGGCAGAACAAAGATAGTCCGAAGAAAATACGTCCGGAAATGCATTCAGTCTTTTCTTTCGTGAGTCCTCTTCAAGGTTGAATCAATCTTCGGTAGGGACAGCAGCTTCAATTTCTACAACAGTCACTTGTGGATGAATAAAATCTGTCGGTTGATTGCCTTGGGGACATCTACAGATTGAGGTAACTCTTGATGTGACGATTCTGGAAAAATGTATGCATTCACTTGTTACGCTGTTTAGCTAAAGACAAGACCATTTGAATTCCATGAAACAAAACGTAAGCGCTTGCACTGATAACCATAGGGGCCTTTTCGAGAATCTACTTGGTTAGAGATTCATATCATACGGATTTTCATTATACGAGGGCTTTTCAAAAAGTAACCTTAAAATTGTTATGAGTTTCGTGGCTTTAGCAATGTAGCGCTCCAGCAATCACAGTAGTGACGAGCAAACCTCGCGCTGCAATATGTCGTACAGGACATGTAGCCCACTGATGTCGATGACGAGAATGAGCTATCAAAGACGGCGGCTCAACTGTTAGTGTGCACCCGTGAGGAGCAGCGTTCTGTCGTACGTTTTTTGTCGAAATTCATTGTAGGATGCAAGTTCAATATGGGACGAGTATACTGTCGTTGCAGAAAGTTTACGAATGGAGCAGAAAGTTCAAAAACGGCGTGACAAGCGTGGCCGATGATGCTCGGTCTAGCAAGCCGCTAAGTGCAGTCACCCAGGAAACCATTGACGCTTGGATGCTGAATTTCGTCATGACCAGCGCATTACGGTCTAGGAACTAGGATATATTTTGCAGATAAGCATTGGTTCTGTGCGTAGTATTATCCATCACGAGCTCAAATTCACCAAAGTGTCTGCAAGGTGGGTCCCTAAGCAATTAACGCACGAGATGAAGGAACGCCGGTTGAATGTATGTATGTAGAACTCTTGCGTCGCTTTGACTATTTCCAACCGGAGACCAAAAGAGCAAGCAAAGAGTGGCGTCACAGCAATTCCCCCAAACCGAAGAAATTTCCACCAAGCCCAGCGCAAGGAAGGTGATGCTGATCCTACAGTTAGGAGCATATTGATAGGTGCACCCCCAAAATGCATGAAAAACTAACATTTTTTAATACAATCGAACATAAATGGTTTGCTACAATCTTTTATACCAAAACAAAAGCAATATGTAACAAAAGCACTCCCATTCGGATCTATAAAAAATATATCAATAAATGAACACAAAAGCAGGGTGCAAAAAGATAAATTCAGCTCAACAACATTGAATTGATTTGATAATTTACTTATCGATCGTGGATCCTTTATTGTTAACAACATCCAGACATCTCTTAGGCATAGATTTGACGAGATTTTGAAGTTCCGGAATGGTTAAGGAATCCCACACTGACAGAATAGATGCTTTCAATTATGTTTTGTTGCTGTATTGTTTTATGCATCCATTTTGTGAATATATTCGACGCACCATGATTCCCCACAAATTTTCAACAGGATTTAAATCTGGACTGATGGCATCAAACCACTGCTTTGTGGGCATCAAACCACTGCTTTGTGTGTTTAGAAACATGAATGCTCGCGTTGTCCTGTTGAAATATGCAGTTATTGCCAGCAATGTTGGTCGCATCAGGTAGCAGACAGTTCTGCAAGGTTTCAGTGTACTTTACGCTATTGTGTTTTCCTTCTAGAAAAGAGAATTTCAACTTTCCGCCTGCTGCAAATCCAGCCCACACCATTAAAGAACCACCACCTTGCTGTCGTTTAGAAAAATGCTTCGCCTCTTTTCGATTATCATGCCAGTAGCTATGGATGCCATCAGGACCATCGAAATTGAACTTCTTTTCGTCGCTGAATATAATTTTGGTCCAATCAGTTTTTTCCAAAAGATGCTTTTCCGCAAATTGCATTCTGGCAAGTTTGTGCACTTCTTTCAGTCTTGGAGCAGCCTTTGGTCTCACATACTCCATGATGGTAGAGCGCCGAATTGTTCGTCTGATGGTCCAAACAGATGCCGTCGTTCCTATTTCACTACCAATTTGTTTTGCGGTCAGGGTCTGGCTGCTGGCCATCCTGACAACCTTGCGTTCTGTTCTCTTGCTCAGTTTTCTTGGTCTTCCTGTTGATTTTTTTTTGCCATATTCGTCTTTTTTTCTGAGGAAATTTAGAACAACAGTACTGGAACGTCCGAGATTAGCACCAATTTCACGACTTGACCATCCTGCCTCGTTGAAAACAAGAATCTTGCCCTTCTCTACTTCGGTCAATGTACAACCTCTCCCCATGTTTGCAAAGATGAAAAGTTAATTGAATATATTTTTTTCCACTTTATTAAGAATATATGATTGCCTACCATTCACCATAAAATGGTTTGATCCTTTTTATTTACATATTTTGATGTGAACCTATCATGTTGCACCCTGCTTTTGTGTTCATTTATTGATATATATTTTTTTATAGATCCGAATGGGAGTGGTTTTGTTACATATTGCTTTTGTTTTGGTATAAAAGATTGTAGCAAACCAATTATGTTCGATTGTATTAAAAAATGTTAGTTTTTCATGCATTTTAGGGGTGCACCTATCAATATGCTCCTAACTGTACTCTGGGACCACAAGGGGCCGATTGTCGAGCATTACTTGCCCAAAGGCACCACCATCAACAGTAAACTTCCATCCGCACCAAGCGTCCTGGACTTCTCACAAAGGGAGTCCTGCTCCAACACGACAACGCCAGGCCCCATACATCCCGTGCCACAGCTGCCACCATAAAAGACCTGCAATTTGAGTGCATGGTCCATCCTCCGTTCTCCCCCGATCTCGCCCCCCTCAGACTACCACATCTTCGGACCTTTAAAGGAACACCTTGGCGGCCACAAATTCGGTCTGATGACGAAGTTCAGGAAATGGTGCTTGAGTGGCTCCGCACACGTCCCAAGAAAATTTTTTTCTGCAGGCATTGAAGCACTACCAAAACGATGACGCACGTGTATTGAACGCCAGGGAGACTATGTCGAAA
The DNA here is from genome assembly GCA_023313115.1 of Rhysida immarginata. Taxonomy (NCBI): domain Eukaryota; kingdom Metazoa; phylum Arthropoda; class Chilopoda; order Scolopendromorpha; family Scolopendridae; genus Rhysida; species Rhysida immarginata. Next base: position 2,865,356 of record JAHWFO010012898.1, on the reverse strand, counting down.
AGTGACGCCATTTGTTCCTTGTTGATATGTGTTTTGTGCGAAATAAAAAAAAATTTTAAATTACTTTTTGAATCGCCCTCGTATTAATGTAATATAATATAGCAAGAATGAGACTCTGAAGGAAGATATAGGAAAATAGCGGAAACATGATTTCAAGGCCCTTGTAACTGCTCTCCCAATTGACCAATTCGCCTCTAACATAACAATACGTAAAGGCTGATAATAATTTAATAACCTAACATAATCGAGTGAAATCTTACATATCAAATAAGATAATCCTTTGTTACTTGATCAAAGACGTAACGACAATTAAAAATTATGTAAATATGATGGAATCTGACTGATCTCAGTCTTAATCTGGCCCAAATAGGTAGTGTAGATGGACTTAGAATAATCGACATACGTAAATTTCAGTTCTGCATTATGAAATGTGGAACTATGGAAAGCACAAATAAACAAATCACATAAGCAATTCCATGGTATCATTTTTGTTTCTTGAATTTGTCCCAATGGTTTAGAACGACCCCAAATTCTGCAATACAAAAACCATATCAGGTTTTTAGCTAACCAACAATTGTAAGATAAATCTTTATAGATGCAATGAAATTTTTCCTAAGAATTCCATCCAAAGTAAAATGGAAAAATATGTTTACAGAATTTGAAATAAATACCCATAGTGCGCGCTTTTTGCAGATATTACCAAAACCTAAAGAGAAATAACTCTCAATCAAATAAGCCCTTCCCTTTAATCTAAGTACTTATCGCTGATGTTTACCCCTATTCGTTTTATTACTAATAAAAAAACCTTTCATTGAAATTAAAATAGTCATGAATACAAATATTGTGTGATTTCATACATAATTTGGGAAAAAAGCCGGATTATGTGTCATTATATAAAAGAAATGTAATCTTTGAAGGCCAAACACTCTTGCACCAAAGCTATTATGAAAAAACCCGACCAGATATTGAAACCATAATAGCTTCATTAACGACCGTAAAAGCTTCATCCAAATCATGTCTGCAAATATTCGTTCTATACAATCACTTCTTAGAAATATAAGTTCCCCAGTAATAGCTTACCTCTATAACTCAACAAAAAATATAAGTTCCAAGAAGAAAATTTAATATAGTTAGTTCACGGAAGTGATTGAACTGCATTAGATTGCAAAATATTTGATTAAGTGCCCGTTGAATTAGAATGTTTTTAAAAACTTCATGCGAAAAAGGTTTTTTTTTTTTTATAAAAATCTCATGAGTAAACTGTGATATAAAACTAAAAGTGATGAGAGATCTCATGAGTAAACTGAGGAAATATCAGACATGCTAATAGTGTAACATATTAATTTATTCCATGTTTTTCAAATATCAAAACTTTCTTATTTTCAACAAGGAGCTTCCAAAGTATTATGGGAAAGGTAGTCTTTGAAAATAAGACGATCCTTAATTAGCCTTTTCAAAAATGTATGCAGACGATAACTTTCAAAATAAGAGAACCAAATTGGCGTCTATTAATAATTCTGTTTAATTTTATTTGTTTTTTTAAAAGGTACGGAGAAAACATGAAGGAGGAGAAGAAGGATGTGGCATCATACCTGTTAAAGGCTTAAGATATTGTTATGCAAGTAAACTCTTTAATAATGATCATTTCCTGCATTATTGCCGTATAAATGTTAAATTCAAACCTTTTAAAATTCCGCGGTCTTCTGTCCTCTTTACAAAGGAACTTTGTAAAAACTAGAGCGCAACTAATAAATTAGGAATTAAATAATACCGCCTGGAATACCCTCCCCAACCTACATTTCAATTGGGAAAAGAATAAAATTTCGAAAGCAAAGCGAAGAATAAGTTTTAATGAATTCCTTCTCTAATGAAAAGGGGAGGAGGAGGTGGGGTAAATTAGCAATAGCCCCAAGTCACTTGTGTTGGATATGGTGGGAGGGAAAAGAAGGAGAAATAAAACGGGGGTTCAGGTTCATGGGATGGAGGCGGAGGGGGCATTTGGGAACGCTCTCTGGCGAGCGAATCAAAATGATTCCAAGTGACATCATATCCGCTGGGCAACGTTCCAAGGAAAGCTCAATTCCGTGAAAGAACCTCCTTCGCTATGAATTTTATATTTTTCGATAATTTTATGGATTCATAATTTCTCTTTTTCGTCCCTATAACGTCTTGCACTTTTCACATGAGCTCAATCGCTGTCAGCAATTTGCGAAGTTCCAAAAAACATTTCCAAATCGTTCCGAGAATGCCCGCCACCATCTCATATTGAGATCTCATTCCTAACATATTCCGGCGACGATCACTTTGGTGGGTTTTTCGTGGCGCTGCCATTTTCCTTTCGCACATGACGGAATATTGTGGAGGAGAGAATACGGTCGAGCGAAACGTGCTTTTTTATTCCTTCACATGGTAATTTCTTTGGGGGAAAAATTTTTTTTTATTGCAATCTGGTTGGAAATTAATTTTTCATTCCATCTTAGCGTCGTAATGTCCTAGGAACTTTGTGTAGCAAATGCGTTTGAACCCATCAGATTGGTTTTAATGACAATTATTCCACGTTGTTAACTTCGAAAGCATTTATTATCCTACTCAGATAGTATGGGATTGTTAACGTTTTTTTTTTTTAAGAATATAAGTGAACATAAGACTACTATGAAAGGGAATTAGTTCTTTTATTGGCCTTTGAATTTAATAACTATACAACAGGTCTTTAAAAAGAAAACAAGTTTTAAATAGGACTAGAAGCTACAGAAACTTATTGCAAGTGTCTTCAGCTCTAAATTATGCTTTGCGTAGATCTTTTTAAAATTTTTCTTAACACACATACACTGTTCTCCAGCTTTTCTTTTATTAGTTACATAGCACAGATATTGAGCGACGTCCTAATACTGTAGTTCCTGAAAGCGTGTTCTTGGTCATTTTTGATAAAATATTTTAATTGCCGTTATAGTTGTTATTCAGTGGCGTCATTCTCTCAATTCACATTTTTCCTGGCACAAATCTTTAGCGGTTGAAATAAATGTGGGGATTGCGGATTTTTAAATATCTAAATGAACAAGAAAATAACTCGTAAAACGATTTCCAAGTATGCTGAAAAGAAACATATAAAATGTTGATTTTTAATTTTACTGTTTGATATAATGCCAGAAACTAGCTGATGTTTACTATATATCTAACATTTACTATATTCTGTACAAGGAAAGTTGGAGTGGGCGTGTCCAGTTAAACTTCCAATTTCGATTGTTAGACATTGTTGCCAAAGTAGAATTAACAATGTCTAACAATTGAAATTGCAAGCTTAACTGGAGATGCCTACTCCAAGTTGCGTTGTATAGATTATAACGAATTTTAACAACAGGCCTAATGTTAAATAGCTAATTTTATTGATAGGCCTAACATTAATAAACAATAAGCCTAACAGCAATTACTTAAAAATAGGCTAATATCAACTGGTTATCGATAAGTAAAGGCAATTAACTGCTCATACTAATATGACTCAATTAGTTGTTAATAACAACAGGCTTAAATTAACTGCTAAAAACACTAGTCCGAAAATTAATTAGCTATTTTGAACATTAAGCTTAACAGCAATTAGCTATTGTTAAAAATAAGACATAACATTAACTAGCTAATGAAAACAATAGACCTAACCTTAATTACCTGTTCTTAACAATAAGCCTAACTCTTTATGAGCCTATTTTAGAAAAATAGGCCTAACTCTTTATTAACTCTTTAAAAAACATGAGTATTTGTTTATTAGCTTTAAAAAATAGATGTAACAGTAATTAGCTATTGTTAACAATAGGCCTAACATAATCAGCTAATTTCAACAATAGGCCTAATAGTAATTAACTAATATCAACAATATGGTTAACAACAACTGTCTATTGATAACAACAGGCCTAACAGAAATTAGCCGCTGACGTAAATTAGCATTGACAGTAATAGAAATGGATTGAGGCCTTACAATACTGCATTATATCGGATACGACGACTAGTTTCGGCTTTATTACCTGCCTTTATCAAGTCTACATAAGAGAGGATTTATTATACGGCTTTTATATACACAAGATCTGAGAAATGATAACATAAAAAATTTGCCTGATTGGTTGGTGAGTTAGAAATCCAATTATGGTAATATGCAATTCAATTAACGTACCATAATTAGTAGGCAATAAGCCGATCAAAATATTTACAAAATTTTAAATTCATTTCTAGTTTCATTTTTAATTTTTTATTTATTTATTTTCTGGTATTTTGTAGGCCACCTGAATGAATTGTTAAAATACCAGAGGATGCCTCGACAAAGCTTAGTAAAGGGCACGTGCTCGAAGCTCACATCAATAATCCTTAAATGATAAAAAAAATTAAGATTATATTCATTTACAACTCGTCAGTATGAATCGATTACTATATCACATGACCTATGTTGGTATCAGATGCCATGTTTTAACAGGACAATGCGACATGTCACTGCTCTTTGGTTGCACGCATGTGATTTGATGAACACTCCAGTGAATTCACGACCATGGGTTGGCCCTCAGATCACCCGATCTTAACCCAATCGAGCATTTATGGGATAAAAATTTGATTTTGAGTTGTATTCTCTTCTCTTTCTGAGTTACGAATTACACTGCTCAAAAGAATTAGGGAACACTTCTGAAAACATTTGTAAAATCTCAAGATCAAGACTTCCGATAAAATGTTTCATAGTTTTTGGATAAATTAGATGTGGTCAATTGAAATCACTGGGTGTTTTTTCGAGTTTCTCTTTTTTCCGTGAGTTTAAAGTGAAAATACCAGAGACCCTTTAAAAACAGAATGGTCATAACCATATGACAAAGGTCACATGGTCTTCAAACAGCATTAATTTGCATGTTAAAGCTCTGATATGGGTATTCCGACGTTTAATCTGCAAGAGCTGTTACGCTGCTCCAAGAAGGCTATTCAATCAGGTCAGTCGCTAGGCTGATTGTTATTTGCGGCAAGGTCGCAGAAGCATAACGACAAGAATGCAGGACGGATATCTTCAAACTTCTGCTCTTCGCCGACGAACATCAACTGCTAGAGACTTGCAAAACGGCCTGCGTGCGGCATCTGGAGTGGTTGTTTCTGACCAGAAAGTCAGAAATAGACTACGGGAGGATAGTTTGAGAGCCAGAAGGCCGAATCGTGTACCTCATTTCACGCGCCGACGCCGAGAAGCCCGACGTCGGTTTGCCCAACAACACATCAACTAGCAGCTGCGTCAGTGGCGGTCTGTTCTCTTTACAGACGAGTCCAGATTCGTTGTGATGGACGTCAGCATGTGTGGAGACGCTCTGGAGAGCGCTTTGCAGAAGCAACAATGCAACAGACAGACAGAATAGGAGGTGGTTCATTGATTTGGGGGAAAATCTCTATCGACAACCTTACTGATCTCGTTGTTGTCCCAGGAAGTCTCGATGGTGATGTCTACATCAGGAACATTCTGGAAGATCACATAGTACCTGCTGCTTGTGCTGTGGGCCCTGATTTTGTTCTTATGCAGGATAATGCTCGTCCGCATACGGCACGTGCCACTCAGGAATTTCTCCAAGAACGGAACATTCCAACATTAGAGTGGCCAGCAAAGAGTCCGGACATTATTCCGATCGAGCATGTGTGGGACATGCCTGAAAGACGCATAAGGCAATGTCCATTCAACGAGTCCACAATCACTGCGTGACCTATTGCAGGTCCTCATTGAATATGGGATAACATTCCTCACGCAGACATCCGTCGACTTATGCAGATGCGCAGAGGTCCTTCGAGCTCGTGGAGAGAATACGCTTTACTAGAGAATACTTCTAAAGAGACGTGTATTCAGAGATGTCTTGAGACTCCTTCTTGAGAACAATTTTCTCACTTTAGTTTCACCAGGGGTTACGTCTGTCATTTCTTTTTTCGATTGATGCTTGGAAAACTAAGCCATACACATGTTTATTTGTTGAATAAACTGAGACCGCTTCATGTGTTTATGGGGTTGTACGGATATTTTCATTCATTTAAATAACATAGGCGTTCTATATTGTATTCCCCTAATTCCTTTGAGCAGTGTCTTATAATTAATGATCCACAGTGATAAATGAGCATTTAAAAAAAAGTTTATTTATCCACATTTCACTTGCACAAAGATTAAATAATTATTGCACCAGATATCTACTATTAAGCATAACGCACCGTATTGGTTTCTATAGTTTATCAATCACCCTTCATTAACATTTTTAACTAGCACATTAATCACTAAATTACAATTTCCTATTTCTAGGAGCAGAAGTTATGAACGAAATTACTATTACCTCTGTCTTTACCTACATGAATTATAACTTCTTTTTTTAAATAAAGGAAATAAATATACCTTGTAACAACCTTCCAATTTAAGTAAAAATAAACTTAGCAAATCGGAAATTTTAGATTATGTTTAATGATAATAATTCTTCTATGCATTTTATAAAAAAATGATGGTAGCAAATTGGAAAATCGGAAATATATTTAATAAATGAATTACACGTTCCCATATATGTTAAAAAAGAAATTTACGAAGAGAAAAGCAAATTATCGAAGACGAGATTTAAACCCTTACCTACAAAATAATTTTCTAGCGTTTTATCACTAAACCACCTGAACGTGTTAAAATCCTGTTACAATTCGGACATTTATAAAGTGTACGCAACCATAACAAATTTTATGAAGTTTTTTTCTCGGAAAATTTTGAGAAGTGCGTCAAATGGCTTTGCATGGGTGTTTAATTTGTAGAATATTTTTTATCAAATTCGCTGAGTCCGAGTACGAGTGTCCTTATCAGTAGTCACGTGACTGTTAGACAGATTTCAATGTCAAACTAATCAGGTGAACTCAGGAAGGGTTTTTATCGAATACCGAAAATAGAATTGAAAATGGTTAAAACATTCTCGAGAAATCGTCGGACATACAGACAGACGGACGGACAGAGCGAAACCAATATATTTTCGTTTATAATTATAATTTCCTTTTCCTCGTCCATGAGTATCGCATAATAATTTAAACTTCGAGTAAATTTCTAGTTGATGCGCTTTGGGTGTAGGACCTAATGTTCACAAGACAAAATGCAACCGGACGAAAAGCAACTTAAGTCTCAGGGTCCAACTTACATGAGATAATAATAATAAAATAATAAATAATATACAGTACGTCCAGCTGTATAAGAGCGATGCCGACTTCAGGCATTTCTGTGGAATGCTGGATGGATTGGCTTTTCTACCAGTAGAAGGTGTCAAGGATGGATTGCAGTGTTTACGGGGAATCACTAATGAAATACTTCAACCAATCCTACATCTCCGACAGTCTTCGAGTAGTCCGTCTAGTTGTCTTCGGTAGAGAAGACAGTCATGATTTGACTCTTCGAATAAGACAATCGCGACCCATGATTCCGCCGAAATTTTGGAACGTTCATTAATCCACGCTCAATCGTGAAGCTAGAACAAATAATTTCTCAAATTTATGGAACAACTCGATCTAGCAAACAATGAGTCACCGTCAACCGTGCATCTGAACTATGATCGACATCCTCCGCAAGGATCAAGCTATGACGAGCACGCTGATGTAACAAGCCAGCCACGGACAACCGCCAAAGAGACGTGGCCTAATAGTATTCAAGAAGCGACAAGCCAGACTTCACACAGAGTATCGAAACGGTGTCAAGAACCTGCCTTCATTTATACGAGCTGTCGGACATTGCATCCGTATCCACTGATAGGAGTAACACTTTTATACTCTATAGTATTTATTATATGAAATAAAATTATTGTTAACATGTAGATCTGGCTCATTGATTTTATTTTAGATCCTGAGACCTTGTTGCTTTTCGTCCGGTTGCATTTAGTTTTGTGGCATTTTATCCGATTCCCATGCGCTTTTGTACATAGGCCTACTTCGCATAACGACAACGATACTGACTCGCTAGAGGATATGGACATAAAATCCATTCCACGTACGCGCCACACAGAAAACTCTATTTCTACCACTAATTGGTGACAGATTTAACGTATTTTTTGGTTTCCAGACGTATTTAGTGTATCAACAAGGATTTTCCCTTCTTAGAAGTTTAACCTCTTAACTGCTTCATTAAGGAACCTTCAACCTACTTTAATTTGGTACTTAAACTTTTATTATTCTTATATTTTCATTGCAAAATAACCATTTCTTATATTTTGTATTATGAGAATATTAAAAAAATTAAAAAACCCAATCAATATTTCCATTTTGCTCTCACCAAGACAACATTACTCAAAAGCTCTACAAATTGGTTGTCTTATCCATTTCGTTATCAGAATAACAAGAAAAAGCTTTAAAAAGCCCACAACGTGAAGTGGAACGGTTCTTCACAAAGTAATGAAGTTGTGAAAGTTGAATAGCATAAGGCGTGAGAATGTTTCTGAATAAAGGAAGGCCGAAGCAATTACTATTAAGTTCTCAAATCAGAAAACTAGTTCACACCTTTCAAAAAATTTGCAGCACGCAAAGGGTGACAACGGAAAAAGTGCCATTTTAGATGACGTCAATGTACATAACACAAAATGTCGTATCTTCTTTCTCCCCTTTTTGACGAAAAAATAAGGAAAATCGAAAAGATGCTGAAATGCTTAATCTTATAATGAGTTGCTCCAAAATTGAGAGCCATATTCAAGATATTCAGAAAGGCTTGCTAGGTTTGTAAAATGTTAATAAACAATACACAATATGATCTGAGATGTATTTCGCTCCAGTTTATGCTTCTTGTCATTACTGATTTTTTTTTATTGTAAGGACGATATTAAAAATGCTGGAATGGCCTTTTCCAGTTAAAAAGCGAAATTTATCGAAGAAGCCAACTCGTCACAGAGCCATGCAAAGTTGGCGTTGATCGCAAAATTATTAATTGCCCGTTTCCTAACGTTTATTCATTGTTATCTTATATATGTTAAATTGGTCACTTTGCAACCAAAATTCTTAAATTAATTTGAAAATGTACTCAACAAAAATTGTGAGAAATCAAACGAAAAAAAAAAACCATTCATATGTTATGTTCAAAACCAGTTTTTTTCCACAATGATTTACTTTTTTTGGAAAGATTATAGGATAAAATCAGTTTTGTTTTCAAACAAATAGAATAAATTTTTATTTAATTTCGAATATTTTACAAAGAGAAACTGTAACTTAAAAGCTAGGATTTTCGTGTTGAATTTCAGCTTTGGTTTCATTTTCCAAAGAGGAATGTAGAGCTAAATTTTCTCTCTCTCTCTTTAATTATAATTATTATACACAATCAAAGTTGATCATACAAACCAATTTACTGTGAAAAATGTATTTCGAAGAGTTTTCTCTATTCTCAGTTGGTATAAGGTGTGTCCCAAAAATATAAAGGCATTAAGCTTTGGTTTGTTATTAGTTGTTGTAGTCATGTTGTTGTAGCTATTTGTTGATAATGTGCTTTTATTATAACTTTCTTTTAACCAAAATACAAAGAATATTTGTTCCACAACCGGTACTTAAATAATTTTAACATACAATTAAGCCAAAAACATAACCGTGAGCAATTTTTGCTATCCCATAAATTTAAAGGCATGAAATATAAACTTTAAATAACCCAAACAAGTACATATTTTAATAACCAAGTTCCCATTTTTGCTAATGATTTTGAATACACGCTCTGGCATTGATGTGCTTAATTTTTCACAAGTCTTCTTAATTCATTAACACATGAATATTGTTGACCATTGGCATAAACCCACCACAGGCTTTCCATCGGATTCAAGACGGGGGAAAGTGCAGGCCAATCCATAACAGAAACCATTCGTAAGTAGAATGTGCTGTATGGATAGGTCACTTATATGCCCGAAACACGTCAATTCAGCCACGTATGTCCCCAAAACAATGAATCCAGCCACGTATGTGCCCGAAATACAAAAATCCTCCCATTTCGGTGATTTTCGGTGATAATCATGAAAATTCGGCAATGCTTGCTCCCGAAACACATCATTTCGGCCACATATGGCCAATTGAACTTTTTCTCATCTGAAAAGATAACTTTTTTCCAAAGTTCAGTCCAGGCCATTCTCTCTTTTTCCACTGAACACGCTTTGCCGTGTAGTATGGTTGTAGACATGGTGCAGACTTTATTTTTTGCCACTGCAGGTGTTGACAAGATGCCACGCCTCTTCCAACAGTTGATTTGGAACATTAATGCTTGGATCTGCAGCAACCTGACGCAAGGAGCTTGTACCCTTTGATACAGTTCTGATGATCTGGCGCTTTGCTGTTGCTGACAACTTACACGGACGGCCTGTTTGTGTTTTTGTCCCATAATTGTCACCAAGACGTACAACAGACACCACCACTGTAGTTGTTCACCACTGTAATTGTCCCAGAAGTTGTCCACCACTGTAGCCGACACGGACGGTCTGGAAATTCTTTTGCTATAGCACGATTTTAATAGCCTTCTTCTTTCAGAGCAACAATTTGACCCTTTTCAATATCGGTTAAGGGTTTTTCCTACCCATGTTTAATAATGAAATGCAATGTGTAATAAAGTTAACAAGAGTTGAAATATAAACCTAATATAGATACGTAAATTAGATTGAACACTTTAGGAATCCTTTTTCATACAAATAGGGATTGCCTTTAAATTTATGGGACAGCAAAAATTGCTCACTTTTATGTTTTTGGCCCAATTGTATGTTAAAATTATTTAAGTACCGATTGTGGAACAAATATTCTTTATATTTTGGTTAAAAGAATGTTATAATAAAAGCACATAATCAACAAATAACTGCAATAACTAATAACAAACCAAAGCTTAATGCCTTTATATTTTTGGACCCCTGGTTCGGGTAATCTTTCACATGACGATGCTGTCATGGGCTCAGAGTGAAATATTTTAGATCTAATCAAACTTAGCAACAAAGTACTGATGCCGATATTTATGCTTTATTCCAAGATCCGTTAAATAATACAACCTCTGACAATTAAGTTCGGTGAATGACGAAACACCCTAATCTGTGCGAGCTTTACCAACGCCTCCTATAAAGAAAGCCTCAGCACTGAAACGTCATACATTGTTACATCATCATAGGTCGACCAAATTTAGAGCTTATTATTGGTAGAAATGCGGTTAACAAAGGACGAAGTATGATGATGTAACAATGTATGACGTTTCAGTGCTGAGGCTTTCTTTATAGGAGGCGTTGGCTTTACGCGTGTAACAATGCATATGAATACAAGCCCAGTCTTTGTTTAAGCAAGTTCAGACAGGTCACGTTTGTGCGTGCAATGTTTTAGCAGATGCTCGTTTCTTCAGTTGAAGGTGTAGCGTGCGCACGTAACTGTGGATAATGGATCAAAGTGGAACAGTTTCTGGCCAACAAAGGGGTAGTATTTATAGCCCTTAACGGGCCTTAAAGGGACACAGATTTGCGTACATTCCAGACATTCAAGCAAATGTGACACGTGAACTTAAAGCCATCCCTAAGGAGCTTTCCAAGACTTATACACCCGATCCCAAAAGTGTATTACCTTCCAGGGTGATTATTTCGAAGGACAATAAAGTAAATGTGGCTCTATCTGTTTTGCATTTTGTTGTGTGAACTCATTCACCGAACTTAATTGTCAGAGGTTGTAGAACATACACTGGCAGATAACAAGATAATCTGCAGATCAGGGGTCTCTTGCTGGCCAATATCACTCCAATGACGATTGACGGGCTAGAACTAACTATGCCGGTACAGCAGGAAATCTACACTCACAGAATGATAGCAATGACGGGATTTGCTCAGCAAATGACAATTTAAAAAAAAAAAAAACGCTACATACTGTGGGCAAATTCCTTGATATTGGGGGGCTAGTTCCAAATTCTACCTCACTTAGTCACTCCAATGATTAAACAACATCAAAATCTAGCTGCAATTAACAACAATAATAACCATATAACGCTCAGTTACTCCAGCAACTATGGCAACAAATGAGGTACAGTCGCACCCAAACATATAGCTCACAATAAGTCCAATTGCTCAACGTTTCTCTGGACAACCAGCTGCCTCCAAAATGGCAACTCCACCACAATATCTATTTTTATTATCTACTAGAAGCGAACCCACCCGTTTGTATAAATAACCCATTGTTAGATTTTTTCTTTGTTGTGACAACGTCCACCTGATTTATATAAATGATATAATTTTACTCGAACTCCCCTTCCTCTTTTATTTATTTTTAGTCAACAATACCCACCGTTCGTTATGACATTGTTAACACAAGAGAAATTTCATCAACAAGAAGAAGCAAAATGAGTAATTTAAACGATAGTTGAGAAACTTAAAAAAAAATTAACAGTAAGAAAAACAAGATAATAGGGGGGAAAAGGGTTTTTTGCAAACCATGCTTTTATAATGTTTTATTATTATATTTCTTCAAGCCGGCGTCAACAATTTGTAAAACTAATTGCTTGGTCTAACAATTAAGCAATTCGTATAGCAATCATCCCTCCGCAAATGAATAAACTTTGTTGCCGAGTTGTGGAGAGAAGACAGAAATGAATTTTTGCCCTCTAACGCGTTCCAGTGAATCGATTTGAAAACTTTTTCCTTTAACATGCATTGTCATCGGTTCTGTGTATGTGTATCAAGTTTCAGCTCTCTAGCTTCTCGGGAAGTTGGTTTATTATTGATTACAAGATTTGAACCGGACACATGGAAAAGCAAGTTAAATAAAAGCTTGTAAAAAATCAAAGGAGAAATATGAGGCAACACCTGACGAATTTTATTGTTAGCTTAAATATAACCATGTCACACTGGAATTGTAGTTTAAAAATCATATTAAGAGATAATTAGATAATAACGTTTCCTATTAAGTTGATTTTGGAAGATTCTTGCGGGGGGGGGGGGCAAATACTTTTCTGAGAAAATGACGCAGCACAAGTTCACCAAATATCAGCTCCATCTTTCCAGCATAAAGCCAATATCAATGCGTTTAAATTTTACCTGTTTACATCTTATTTTCATTTTTAATCAAGTTCAAATACAAATACCACC
>JAHWFO010012898.1:2820890-2852195 GCA_023313115.1 Rhysida immarginata | reverse complement strand
CCCCCCCCCCCCCCCGTAAAGATTTAGAACTATTGGTCTTTTAGTTTTCAAGTAATAGTGGAAGTGAATAACTAACTATCAACAAAAATACCAGCAAAATAAAATTTTTGTGCTTCGGGATTTTTTTTTCTTGAAATTGTATTGAGAATTTAATTTCTAAATATAGAGCAGCATAATGTCCAGAACTGTAGATAAATGGTTTTCTATTTTTTATAAAATTTAATTAGGATGTTATCTTTATACTATAATAACAATAGTGCTTTAATTTTAAATTGTTTAATATTTTGTATTATATTCTTTAATTCAATTTTTATTCTTTGCCTTGCTAGTTTGTGTCTATTGACATATTTCTTTTAAAACTTAACCAAAAAAAAAAACCGCCAAACACTAGGGGGGGGGGGGGCCCTAGATCGTAATTCATTCGAAACCAATTAATTTTGTCACAGAACATAACAAATGTATTACATTGAATGTTAGTCCTCCAGGTAATTTATACTGTAATTCTGTAGATCCAATCTAATGAATAGCAATTGTCTTAATTGAATATTAAAGAAATCAGCAAAGAACAATGATGATAATGGTAATGGTGATTTGGCTTCTAAATGGACATTCATCTCCCATTCAATTAAATTGGATCATCAATCGATCAATACGGTGAAACGAGTTTGATTTGAAAGCTACCGAGATAAAACAAATTAAAGGAATCGATTTTGGAACGCAAACAAATGAAGGAAATACTAAATAAAATTGGGTTAATGGTTCCATAATATTTGTATAACGTAATATCTTTAAATAACATCATAATCTTAAATATTTAATTTCGTTATATATTCGCTTTAACAATAAATACGAAGGATTGAATTCTAAAATTTACCTATTTACATGAATGGAGCATTTTTTTACGGCATTTAATATTTTCAAGTTATTTGCATAGAGGGTATATTGTAGCTAAGAATCTACATCGAAGTTTTTTTTTTAGAAATCTGATGTTCTCAAAGGATACGATGAATCTAAAAATAGAAAAGAAAAGTTTTTTTCCAATAAACATTCTTTTCCTTTCCTTTTCTCTTTTTGACTTTTTGTTGTTTGTTTTACCTGTAAGATGAATCAAAGAAGAGGGCAGCACTTGCTGCGTAAACAAAATAAATGTTGTATTTAAATGAGTACGTATATATAAGAATTTGGTTGATGTAGGTAAATGCTCTTTAAGGAAAAAACTCCGCTACGCTTGCTTCGTTAATTATTGATAATTTCGTGATGAGCTTCAGATGTAAAATCCATATTCAGTGTGTACGCGTTCATGCCTAATTACATCTCTTTTCTTATTTTGTAAAGAAAAAGGGCGATGCCCAAAGGTGATCACAAACAAAGGGTCTCTAAGCAAAATTTATTGTTTCGTTTCGAATGAAATAGTAAAATAAAAGATTGTTTTCACATTAAAAAAAATAGCTACGAATCTTCGTATTTTTTTCCTTCCAGGAAATTCTTGTCGCAACTAGAGAGAAAAATGGCTTCAATAGAATTCCTTTTGAAGTTGAAAAGAACAGAAAGTGAAAGTAAGATTAGAAAGACAGACAGAAAAATAAAGTGAACTTTTTTAAACATCAATAATAATTTTAAAAAAATAAAAAATTTTACTGCGAAACGTTACATATTACATTTGTTTTAAACATATCTAGATATTTAGAAGAGTTATAAATAAGGATTTAAAACTGTAATTTAAAAATGTAGGGGAAAGAAACCAATGTCATTTAGAATTTAATTTTTTCATAAACGCTACTTTTTAGAGTGAAAACTCTTTAATGGGCTTAGTATTAATTAAAAAAAGAAACTAGTTGAAAACCGAAGCATGTAGTTGCCGAATAAAGTTCATTATATGCTCTACACTAAGGAATTATCGACATGTAGAGTGTAATGATGATGGCCTCACGCTTGCTATTTTTCTGATGAACCAAAGGATTAATATTCAATTCCTAACCTCAAAACACATTCAGATCATATACGTGCAGTGTAATTTCGAAATATTCAGCGTATCAGTTAATTATGATGCTAGTGAATGAAGTGATGATAATAAATTTTCATAATTTAATCTCAGACCTCATGAGTGTCATCATGAAAAGGGTTCACAAGCGACAGGCAGATAGGAGTATAACCTTGGATTGCTACATTTTGAAACAAAAAATTCCAATGGAAGCAAATTTAATGTTACCTTCTAATTAATGGATATTTCTATGATATTGGTCAAAACATCAGAAAATTTTCTTTAATCCTGAGTTTCTTTATTATCCAGCTGCTAATAAACCAAAATTTTTATATAAAATGAGAGAATATTGGAAATTTATAAATAATGCAAATCAAGCAAGAGACGTTATGAAGGCCTTTTTTAGGTATCAACGTAATGATGTGCACAAATTATGAAATACATGTTACCAACAAGTTACAGAGTAATAAAACGTTCTGTTGATGGATCAATGGATTGGTAAGAAAATTAATTTCCTAGAGTGCTTATTAATAACATTAATTTACAGGTTTGTTCCCCAGTGACGAAAAGGATTATTTTGGGGGCTTTTGCTCGCTAAATCCAAATTTACTATCAAAAAAAAGTTCGATCACGTCACAGTTTCAAAACATATATTTATTCTCATTTTATAATAAATAAACAGGTTTTTTACACACAAAAATACTAATAATGTACCGCTTTACTCATCTTTTTGTATAAATTTGAGTGAAGTTCTCTTATGAGCAGCCCCCTAATGATAGTTCCCTAAAATATGCTCATCCCAAAAATTCCTGGTATCGCTGCTTTGAGTCCTGACGAATCCTTTTTTTTTTCCTGATGAGTCCTTGTTTTTCATTGATTCTCAGGAAAAATGATTGAATGTTTTTAGCATATTTTCAATTAAATTACAACCAGGGTTTAATTTATAACGGAAACTAAAGAGGACAAATGTGACGTTATTTTGAGCTATGATGTGTTCAGTCCGATAGTAATTTTGATTGGTTCTAGACTGTATTGGTTGTAGTCATATTGAATCAGTGACACAAACCAGCACGCTTGGTGTTATATTGAAGTGAGCACGCTTGTTATTATTATATTTTTAAGTTTTTTAGTATTATTCGGAGTACCTTTGGTTTTAAAATAACGGAAGTGGCCGGCAAAAATAGCGCATCAATAACTAGCTGCTCCATTACGCCAATGAATGAATGCACCCAACTCAAAATTCAAAGAGATTTTGCCTCAAACAATCGATCCTCGCTTTCCTCCGAAAGATGAAAATTCTACTCGAGAAAGAAGATCCTGATTAATGGCAAAGGTATTCCACTAGTGAATAATAGGTTATATTAATTTGAAAATGGTGGTTCACTCAGCCGTTTCCTGCACTTCATGATTTACAAAAATGAAAAACCATCTTCTTATCGCACGATACGGAACAAGTGAACAAAGGTCCCGTCTTCTATTTGATTATGGATCGGTTGAATGGATTCGATTGCCTCCTATCATTTTTACAGAAAAGGGTTGCCAATTACTGTATATGTTGATAATAAAATATGATCTGTTTTGAACGTAATAATTATTTCTACATAGGTTTTTATTTTTCATTTTTTATTTCGATTTATTTATACGAATCCAGGTAGATTCCGTGATTTTTTAAATCTAAATATAAACATTCTGAATTTTTTTATGAAATTTATATTTTTATAAATTAACATATTATAAAATAATAACTATGAATTAATATAAAACATAATCATTATTTTTCTATTAAAAAGTTTCAACTCTTTATAGAACTTAGCAACTATTCTAGCCCCGTGCTTTATGGAAGTTTTTGATACCAGGAATGATGCAGCATACAACGAATACACGTTTATCCTTTAGTCGTAATACCCATTTGAAGAAACGTGACATTTTCAGTTGATAAAGTAACGTGGAAAATAGAAATACATGACCCATAACATGAATTCGAACTAGGAACTACGTCTATCCCGGCTCGCTGAATTTATTTATTTTTTTCATCTAGTTGTATTTCATTAATTGAATTTTCGGAGAATATTCCAAATACTCTTAAAATTAACATTTTCAATGTTGACAGCAGTATTTTTTTTTCTTTTTCATTATCCGATCCATATCCTTTTTATTAGAAGGATAATACTGGTAACATAGAACTTTGAATAGGCGGCAGTAATACTTTTATCTACTGGTACGGACAAAATAGGCGGAACAATATTCTTGTAGTAATTTAATTTTCTGGCCATTGTCCAAGGCTTAAGAGGTCAAGTGTGGTTGTCCATTTATATAGCTAGTCATTCTCGGCATTATTTTAATTAAAATCTCTTTGTATTTAACTAGAAAATGGAGGGCGGGATTGGTCGATAATGGCCTCCTTCAAATGCAAAAGCGCAGTTTCCTGATTACTTTTCGGCAAAAACAAAACAAAGAGGCATCTACTTTATTGTCTGTTAATTGAATTTTACGAAGAAACACTCATGAATTATTTAATTTATTATTTTTAATATATATGTTGTCCTCATTTTATAGAATTTGTTTTTTCAAAGCGAGTTTTGTGGTAGAGATATGTTTTTGATTTAATGCTTTCAGAAGCAACTATTGGGTGTGAAACTTATTTCACATTTGTATTTTACGCTAAATTTTGTGCTCTAATAAAAGAAAAAAATATTCAACCTAATTAAATAGATAAATAATACGATTGAGTACATTTTTAATAGAATTAATAACAACCATACACTGAACGACCAATTTATTAGAGACACCCCGCTAATAGCGTGTTGCGCTTCCTTTAGTGGTGAGAACTGCCTGAATACGTGCTGGCATAGATTCAACAAGGTGTTGAAACCGTTGCGGAGGAATCGCAGCCCAGGCTGATATCACAGCGTCCCGTAATTGGTGCAAGTTGGACGGTAGTGTTTACAGGCATCGGATGGTTCTCTCCACTTCATCCCATAAATGCTCGATCGGGTTGAGATCGGGCAACCAAGCTGGCCACTGAAGCAGGTGGAAGTCCGCGTCATGTTCCTCGAACCAGTCCAAGACCATTCGACCACAGTGACAGGGAGCATTGTCCTGCTGAAACTGTCCGTCACCACCAGGAAACACAGTCATCATGAACAATCGACATAGTGGATCCATCGAAGTAGAGGAGCAATCAAAGTAGAGCAGGAATCGAAGTGCGCACCTGATCGACAACAATGCTTAGGTAGTGTGTCGCATTCAGGGACGTGTCTACGAATATCAGAGGACCCAGTGTGTCCCAAGAGAAGACACCCCAGACCAGCACTCCTCTTCCACCCGCCTGTACGGTTGGCTGCTGACAGGATGTGTCCATGGGCTCGTGCTGTCTGTGCCAGATGCGCAGTCTGCCGTCCGCATGATGAAGTAGGAACCGCGATTCGTTGGACCAGCGACCTTCTTCCACTCATCCCGTGTCCAGTGGCGACGCCTGGGTGCCCATAGCAGGCGCGCTTTCCTATTTTGCGAGGACAGCGACGGTACCCGTACTGGCCACCTGTTGTTAAACCCAGCTCGGTGCAACATGTGTGCGCCGCACGGTGTGCTCCGAAATGGGTTGGGATGCTCCTTCATTAAACTGCGCTGCAATTTTAAAACTCCTGAAATTTTAAAATGACTGTTCTATTTACAATAAAATCCTCTGAGTAAATTTGTACTTATCACAATAAGTACTTAAAAATTTCTTTTACCACAGTACACATACAGAGTTGAGTCACATTATTATGACCACCAGCTAATATCCCGAATAACTGTCTTTAGCAGCACGGACAGCAGCTACACAATGTGGGAGTGATTCAATAAGATTCTGGTAGGTTTATACTGGTAGCTGTTGCCATGCAGGCTGTAAAGCATCCGATAGCTGCTGAAGGGTACGCGGTGGTTGTTCCTTAGCACGCACATGACGAACGAGGTGATCCCAAAGGTTCTCGATTAGGTTGAGCTCTGGGGAATTAGGGGGCCCAGGGTAATACTTGGAACTCTTGGTCGTGTTCCTCCAACCACCTCCGAACAATTGCAGCCCTATGACACGTCGAATTGTCTTGCTGGAACGTGCCATCCCCGTCTGGGAAGACAGTCGCCATTTATGGGTGTACTTGATCTGCAATTATGGATAAATAACCAAATCGGTTGAAAGTGCTTTCCACAGGTATCAGTGGGCCCCCTGGCATGCCATGAGAACACTCCCCATACCATGAAGCTAACGCCACCAGCCAGGATTCGTCCAAAAATGGTTGCAGGATGCTTATTCTTGGAGGTTTCTCGCCTGACCCGCCAACGGCTGTCACTTCTGTGGAGCAGAAATAGTGACTCATCGGAAAAGGTAAACTTTTTCCAGTCAGAATTGGTCCAGTTTCTGTACTGTTGGGCAAATTAAAGCCATTTTTGGGTGCGGTGAACCTTCGTCAGCATGGGTGCGGTGACCATCTGTCTGTTGCGGGGGTCCATACGGTGCAGGGTCCTCTGTACTGTGGTTTTAGAGACATGTCTGATAGCATCCTCGTTGGTTTGAGCAGTAAGTTGGTCCACTATAGCTCTTTGGTTGGCCTTCAGACACCTTTGCAGCCGACGTTCACCTCTCTCATCAATGCCACGTGGTGCTCCACAGTTCCCATATCGTTTATTCTGAACGGTCCCATTTTCCCAGTCATTATACACTATAATTACAGCAGCACGAGAACAGTTCACAAACTGCGCGGTTTCAGAAATTCTGCCGCCCTTGGCCCGAGAGCCGATTATTATCCCCTTTTCCAGATCTGATAAATCAAGTTTCTTACCCATTGCAGCAATGTGAGTTTTAACATAGAGAAAACCTACCTTTATATAGTGATCTAACCAATTCCCAACACGTGACATAGTTCTTCGGCTGGGCAAACCCGAAGACAAACGTAGGGAGTGGTCATAATAATGTGACTCGACCCTGTAATATTAATAATTTTTGCATTAGCTATATCAATTTTTTCTCCGATAGACATAACCCAATGACATATAAAAGCAATGGCTTCCACACTGTCGTTACAATAGCATGAAGTTAAAAGAAAATTTATTTTTAAATGATTTTATGTAAGTCAAGACAGTGTGAAGGCGTGGTTCTAAAATATTATTTGGAATATTTATAATCATTTTAGTTAAATTAAGTTTAGAATAATAAATTTGTTTATTAAGTCTGTATTTCAAAAAAAAAAAGGATGAATCGAAGAAATGCTTGTAAAAATGTAATTAATTACAGCTTACATATCAAACTTCTCGGAATCTGTACTCTTTGGACAGTTTGCTCTACTTAATATTACCTATTGATAATAAAAATTTTGGAATAATAATAATAATAATATGGAAATTGACCAAATTCGCAACATTGATCAGAGCGCCTAGCGGGAAGTCATTGAACTGATTAGTTTAACCAAATCATCATTAAATCAGCATTAATCTATAAGGTGAATTCTCTTTCAGTAATCTGTCATTACGTATGACATCTTTAGCTGAACAGTTGAAACATCCTTTCTCTCGTCTATTTATCTAAAAGATATTCATTGAATGGGCTTTTTAAACTTCCTTATCGATGTCCAAACATAAATTCATTTCTTATTACTTGAGCACTGGGTAATTTTCACCTTAAGGAAAGAGAATATTGAAAAAAAATTAACTGATTTAAATTTGGGACAGCTCTAAGTAATTTAAAAAGAAAGGGATGAGATGTGCATTAACTTATATTCTATAAATGGTCATCGAGTTCCACCGAAAAATGAAGCTAAAGTTTCAAGCTCCCGATAGGGTGGGAACTCCATTGATAAATGGCGCTGCATGTATAATCGGTCCAACTGCGCATGCAGCACCGCCCTATCAAGAGCTAGGAACTGTGTCAATGGAGCTGGAATTGAATTGAATTGATGACATAATACTGCCGAATATAGTGTATTCTGCAAAATCTTTATATAAATAATTGATAAACCAACGGAATGCATTACACAGGGCATCAACTATATAAATAAAATACACTGTCCAAATTAGGAAATTCACATCATATTAGTACACATAGATCGCACTTGGCCCATTGCGACTTAAGCGGCACCTAGCATGATCTGAATTCCCTAGCTTCTCTAAACAATGGAAAATGGCAGAAGCTCGATGACCATTTATATCTATAGACTATAGCAAGAGTCATGAATAGTTAACTCCATTAGAAGTCTTCTTATCCCCCTCACTTGATAATTTTTCTGGATATTAGATATTTCTTCTTAAGACTAGCATTATAGAGGGTACTCGGAAAATATGTGGCAAAATTTTAAAGGGTGATAGAGAGGTCGTAAGCATTTTCCGTCATAGAATGTGTGTCCGGAAATGACGCGTTTAAGCGCGGCAGCCGATGGTGTCTGGGACTAAATCCGTTATTTCCTTTACAACAGCATGAACGCTTTACAAACGCAGAGATTGCATTATCCATATGTCCTATCATAATTGGCAATGTTTTTCGCCCTCTATTTTTCTTGAAGACCTTGTGCCTTTTCACTGTGTCCCTCTGTCTCACTTTAGAACGTACTATGGGGCAGCGAATGGAAACAGACTAGCTGCTCACAGGCTGTACAGGGAACGATTCCCGACGAGACAACTGCCGAATCGAAAACGTTTGAGCGAGTGCTCCGCCAGCTTTGCGTAGGTGGATCTGTCAGTGCTAGTGGGTGTGTTGTGGGTTAGGTTAGGTTAGTTTAGGTTATGGATATTTGCAAGCTCTTCGTTTGTGCTGTTGAAGATCCCAGCGGGGAAATGAGGCCTTTACTCCCAGACGTTATCAACGATCGCGCTTAAACGTGTCATTTCCGGATACACATTCTATGACGGAAAATGCTTGTTTTGGTTCCCTCTACTACCCTTTAAAATTTTACCAGATTTTTTCCGAGCACCCTATAGCATCAGAAGTCATAATTGCAAAATAAAAAAATTCTCGATAATTAAATTAGGTAGAGCCATTTTTCATTACCTAGACACTGAATACGAAATCCAAACTAATAACAGCATATAATTTGGATTTTTTTCCATGATGATACCCAACAATCTACTGAGTTTCTGTTATTTTTTTTCCTGTAAATATTTTGAATTTTTCCCCCGAACGTGTCTTGAGCAGTTCCCTCGCTGTTGTTGCTTCCTTCTTGAGCAATAAATGTCAGCCAGTTTCATTGCAACAGCGTTTGGAGATGAAAGAAAACGAAGGCACTTCCAGGCACCCACATAACCCGGAAATTACTCGAACTATTCCGGTTAATCAGCGATCTTATCGGATGACCATAGTTTTAATGAAAGTCTCTCAACGAGAACGTTTCATTCGTAGTTCTGCGGTTCTAATGGAAAAATTTACGACCATCGGGGTCCTTGAGGAATAATAGTCTTCTTTGAACCCTTTCAGAAACGGGAAAAACACCCGCTTTTCCCGCTTTCTTTCATTCTTTCTTTTTTTATTTTTTATTTTTTCCCTTCTAAGTTGATTTTGTAAAATTAATTTTTTTTGAAATTAATATTTACATTGTACAATTTTATTTTTAGAAGCATAATTAAATTTAATTAATTATTAATTGCAATTCAATAAGTTATTTCATTCAAGCTAGACTTTCCTGTGGGCTTGGTTTTAATTAAATTTGCGATTATGTTTAAATTGGAGAAACTTGTTTGTCATAATTAAGAAACTTAAACGGAAATAATGATTAATTTTCTAAAAAAAAAGTAATCTAAAATTTAATTAAATGAAAATTTTAAACGTAGGAAAACGCAGAGCTTTTTAAATTTTCTATTAAAGCAGAGATTTTTTAAAGTTATAATCGTTTCAATAAACTCCGTTAAATGCTTTTCCTTATACTATTTAAAAAATAAAATAATCGCGTGAGTGTTTAAGAAGTATTTGTTTACAAGATATATAAAATTTTAATGGTATTATATGGCTTTGTATAAATCGAAGGGTTGTTTTTAAAGCGTGAAATAATGTAATTAAAAGCCTAGAAGATTGAAAAAAGGTGAAATTCTCAAAAAAAAAAAAAAAAAATAGGAAAAACATAAATGCTTGGGATTATTATAAAGAAAGAGTACGATGATGATCAACAATTAAGCTTAATAAATCTCTTTTTAATTGTTAATATCGTAAATAAAGTTAATATGAATAAAATTATTTAAAAAAATCGCCAATTATAAATCCTGATGAATTCTTGTATGGGAGTTGAATTAGAACTGGGTTAGGTTAGGTTGAATTTAAATTATTGGATGAATCTGGTTTTGGTGGATGATGTTCTCGATGTTTGTAGAAAATTCTAGATTGACGCTTTGGGAATTACAGTTTGTTTAATATATTTGGAGGAATTAGTTTTGAATGATCATCAAAAATTGATGCATGTAGAAAATTTTTTGATGATCCCATGCCCAGAAAAGTTAAAGTTGAAATAATGGTGTGGCATGTTTTTCATTTGAGTGTTCTGTTGGAAAATGAAGCGTATGTTAAGTATATATTGTTGTTTTGTTATATTATGATATGTAAACGCATCTAGTTTACAATTTTAGTGGTAGTACTTTCTATTTATTGTTGATTTCTCTTGATGGTTTGGCTAGTTTTTAATTATTTGAAATGATGTTTGCGTTTTTTTACGGTATTAATCTTTTCTTGTAATGAATGTTTTTCCAAGATTATTTAGGGGCTTATCCCTTTAAGTTTTTAAATCTGCGAATTTTATTAAGACTTTTTTGGAAAGATACATATAGAGCATACACAAAAGCATATCGCTGTTTGAACAATTTTTTATTGCAATAGAGTATGAGGACAAAAGTTACATGCCAGATAGTTAACAAAAGTACACGGAAATTAGAAATTTAATTTTGAAACAGTATTAATTTTGAAATATGGCTATAGAAACTAAGTCTTATAAAAATAGAGTTCAATTTTCTGCAGAATGAATGTTATCCGCCGATGTAAAAAGATAAAGAAAAACTTGATGAATATCCCTGCTCAAGAATGGCATGTTACAATATCTTAATTACATAGACTTGTTGTAATTAGAAAAAAAATACGAGTACTTAGATATTATTATTTATCATTAAAGAGAGCGAAACTCCGTCAAACTGTTGAATGCATTTTGAATTGATTCCGTACAGTATTGTTATCATGGAATTTTAAGGTAAACAAAGGAAATGAAAAATCGATAAGAATTCAATATGAATCATCATTCAGTAATTTCGGGAGAAAAAAGAAAATATTTCTGCGTGAAAGCTATGATTACCTCTCTTTAACCTTCACTCTTATCATTATTAGCAATCCGTCCAGGACATTGATTTTGACTCTCACGTGAGCTAATAATGCCCTATCACATCGTCACATCAGCACGTGTGCGATGCTCTTGCGTGATGTCATAATAACCCAGAGCAAATTCCTCTTTTCGATTGAAACGAGTTTTCATTATTACGATTGCTCACAGACCCATAGGATTCGTTTCTTTGCGCTCGAATAAGCCGATAGATTTCTTTCAGTAAAATTTCAATGCTCATTTTCGATTCCTTTTAGTTTGTTTATGCATTTCAAAGCAATCCGCGCAAATCCATTGCTTTTACTAATCGATGCATATGATGGATGCCAGATAACTTTGCAAAGGTTGTCTTGACTGAGCATTAACGCTGATATACACGGCATATTTCCAATAACATGTTCATTGCAAATCATTTTAAAATATCATTTTCCTTGCTAATTAATTTATTCGGCTCTTCCTAATCTTTTGAATTGACCAAGGCAGCTTAATAGGATTTAAGAGTTTATAATGAATTTTGCAATGAATTTAGATAGAGAGTCGCCCATAATTAATGCATAGTGGATATGAATCTGAATAACTGAAAACGGCGACCTTTAAAAAGAGGTTTTATACAGCTTCATATAAAGCTAATATATGAAGTTTCCAGATGAACTGGTAAAATTTCATACATCTCATATATAAAGGGAGGACCAAAAAGGATTTAGCACCTCGTTGTGGTCATGCATTGCTCTGCTCAACAAATACACTGAAAATACGTGAGGTAGTGACGAGGTGGGTTGTTTTGCTGGAAGTGAAAGCGTAATCTTCCTATAATCGTCTAATAAAAATACAAGGAACAGGTGGTATCTTACAATTTTCTTTGCTAAGGGCACAAAGTCCATTCGCGTTTGCATTTCCAGGAACATATCGCAGATTGGAGTTGGATTTTCGGTATCCATAACCGTGGGTTACCCTAAGCTGATGCTTTGCCTGATAAGCTACAACGCGTTTGGCGAAAAGTTGAGTTCATCACCAATGGCAATAATATCCAACCAAAATGACCGTTTCGGTTAAAAAAAAACTTTTCTGTGCAATTACTCTTCAATCAGTTTTATACGTCGTCGGAAAAAATTTTCTACGAGGGTGAGTCAAATGAAAACTACAAAATTAAAATTCCAAATTTCGCCCCACAGCGTTGTAATTCTGCAGATGCGTTCAAAATAAATTGTAGAAATATCCGGTAGGTGGCAGGAATGTAGAGACAAGCAAACAACGTCACAGTAGCAGCTACAGATGGCCGCCCCACTTCAAACATGCACCAAACCAGTTTATGAAAGTTTGTCACAGCGGCAAGTTTATGAATGCAGTGTGAAGTTCACAAATGGCGTAGCAGCAGTATCAGACGGCCCTCGCTCGGGTCAGGCACAGCGAGTTGTGACGCCAGAGAATATTGCAATAATTGAAGCCTTAGTGTTGGAAAATCGCCGAGTAACGATTGATGAAATTGCAGAATTGTTAGACATCAGTCATGGTTCAGCCCACCACATCATTTCTGTAGGTTTCACACCTTCACTATTCACTGTTCTTCATTGAGGCATGTTTGAACTGGGACGGCCATCTTTAAACTGCTGCTGTGACGTTGTTTGTTTGTCTCTACTTTTCTGCCACCTAGCGGATTTTTCTACAACTCATTTTTAACAGATCTGCAGAATTAAACACTGTGGGGCGAAATTTGAAATTTTAATTACAATTTTGCGGTTTTCATTTGACTCACCCTCGTACATACATGAAATTGTAAAAATTCTTTTGGGGACACTTTTATATAGTCGAACCCAGTTTTACAAATCTGGTTAATATGAAATATCGCTTAATACGTTTTTGCTCCGGTCCCGATCGCGTGACTTCAGTTTCTTTATAAAATTAGCCGTTTAATAGAATTTTTTGAAATCTAATTAGGATAATACGAATAAAATAATGAAATTCATACCAAACATGAGATCTATATTGTTAAAAATAATTCTGATTGGATCTTATCTAAATGAACAGGAAGACATGTGTTCTTCCATATCTGCGAATTCTAATTGGTTCTTTCATTGTAAACGAGCAAGGAGACACAGATTTGACTTCTGGGATTTCTGATTGTTTATATCAGGTCGTTGCACATCAAATGACATCTTTAATGGCCCTCTAGAAGAGACACCTTCACACGTGCTATTCGAAATAACCCCCATTGCATTCCAAACATTGTTGCCATAGAGTCCTGTCTGATAGAATCCATGGTCACGGGACTCAATAAACTCCCGGAATGGGTTTTCGACGTCTGCTTGGGTTAGGAATGTTTTCCTCCGGAGAAAATTGTCCAGGCTCTGGAAAAGATGGTAGTCGGTAGGGGAGAGGTCCGGAGAGTACCGGGGGTGTGTAAGACCTCGTAGCCCAGAGCCTGTAGCGCCTGCACGGTCGTTCGTGCAACGTGCAGACGCGCGTTGTCATGCAGCAGGAGGACGCCTTTGCGATGCACAAGTGCAGGTTGTTGCTGACACAGTATTGTGTGCATGCGATGCAGTTCACGACAGTAGGTCGCAGCGGTGATCGTCTCCCCCTGCTGCAGGAAGCTGTAATGCACTACACCACGGATGTTCCACCAAACTGTAACCATGAGCTTCCTGGGGTGCAACGGGGGTTTAGGGAACTGTCGCGGGGGTTCATCAACATTCAGCCACTGTGCTGACCGTTTCCTATTGTTGTACGAGTATAGTAGCCACTTCTCGTCGTAGGTGACAATGCGATCAAGAATTCCCGCTTCTTCATGGCGCAAAAGCAATTCCGCACACACCTCCAACCGACGCTCTTTTTGGTTTACCGTAAGTTCATGTGGGACCCATTTGTCCTGCTTTTTCACCTTGCCGATGGTCCTAAGGTGTCTACTGACAGTCGACGCTGATGCAGCATGATCCCCTGCATGATCCCCTACTTACAGTCGAACAGTTTTTGACAGTTCCTCTTCCACAGATCGCTTCAGATCAGCGCCATTCAACACGTTGGGCGGTCTACCGCGTAGCTCAATTGCCAGGTTCGTCACTCCCGCCCGGAATTTTCGGAACCAACGTTGGACAGTACGTTCGTTGGTCCAAATTAAAAAAGCATATTAAATATATATATATAAACAAACCATCTTCTCCAAATTTTTCAATGGACAGCTTGAAATAAAAATATACAAATCAAAACGTTAGAGTCAGTAGTTAGTCAACTCTAACTAGAAATTAAATGATCAGCAAACACCTGTCACCTAAAAGGAGCAAATTTCCTAGCATGTTTTTCGCGATATTCTCTAACTCGGGTCGATGATTTGAAATTTGAAGAGCACGTTGCTATAAGGATGTAACCCACAGGAAGAAGTTTTTGAGAAAAGTGATGTTATATTGTGAAACGAAATTGTAATGAAGGGTAATTGTTGTATACAATAGCCAGACGCGCACGGGTTGGTTATGACAGTTTTCTCGGACTGTGGAAATTGGAATTAATTTAATTAAAAAAAATTAATGTTATCAAATGTTAAGAAGGCAAAGTTCATTCTGGTTGCTCTTCTGGGGCAAAACAGCGCACTTGGAGTGGATAGCAAACTTTTGCTATATAAAAATGATAATCCGAAACATTCTTCTCTATGGTATGCCTGGATGTGCTACAATATACAACTCCAGATGGAAGGACCTCCAAAAAGTTACGCTGAAGACCATTGCCCAACTTGACAAGAGAGTTGCAACAGATACTTCCATTGCTGACGATTTCGCTATACCTCCCATTGGAAACCACGTCTAGGAGTCGCAGAAGGTGTTTCCGAAGATTAAGGACCATCCCAATCGTCTGATTGCGGATATTCTGGATCACCCGTTCACTTTTATAAGTTCATTCAGACATCGCTGGCCTCGTCACATCCTGGATGTCAACTTCGACGATGTACAAAAGGCCATCTTTCCGGAGCATCTCTTTGCTCCTCCGTGTCCTTCGTCAATCAACAGTCTGCTTTACCGTCCTGATAGGAAAGGACACCTTTTTATCCTTGGGATGACTTAACTTGGTTTCCCTTTGGCTTCTTTCCTAGTTTAGTGTACTTCCCCTGCTTACTTCCTGGACGAGTATGGTAGTGAAGGCATTGCTTCCGGACCACTCGTTTCGTTTTTCCCTGCACTGTTCGATTGTCGATTGTCATGCATTGATCAGAACACGCACAATTCACATGTTGTCTATTTTAGATGAAATGAAGTCTTATATCCCGTATGGCTACTAGGATCTTTTCAATTTGTATAGCTCTGTGAATAATGTTATTACAAACATATAAGAGATGCGATCAAAAAGTTCCCGGACTG
The DNA here is from genome assembly GCA_023313115.1 of Rhysida immarginata. Lineage (NCBI taxonomy): Eukaryota > Metazoa > Arthropoda > Chilopoda > Scolopendromorpha > Scolopendridae > Rhysida > Rhysida immarginata. The sequence goes on along the minus strand of JAHWFO010012898.1, from coordinate 2,836,554 downwards.
GTTCATTTAAGGAGAAAGTACTTTATTTAAATGCATTTACAGTGTTTTAAAATAGTCCTCTTGCGAAGACATATAATTAGTCCAGCGTTCCTGCCACTTCAGGAATGTGTCCTGGAAGTCTTTTTGTTGAAACGAGTCAAGCAACTTCTGCGATTCGCCCTGAATCTGCTCACTCGTATCAAAACGGCGACCTTTCAACTGGATCTTCATTTTCGGAAAGAGGGCAAAGTCTGTAGGAGCGAAATTTGGCGAGTAGGGTTGGTGTGGACCAAAATCATGTTTTTTTTTGCAAGAAACTCACGTATAAGGAGAGCTCGGTGAGAGGGTGCATCCAGTTTTTTTCACTTCACATGTCTGGTCCTTTTCGCCGAACGTCCTCCTCAGATTGTTCGTTGCTCGAATTTGCTCGTTCTCAAATTTAATGTCCATAATAAAATCGCAGACGATCTCAGACAGGTGGTCAGAATAGCAGTATTATCTCAGTTCCCAATGTACATGAAACAGAATCCTTTGAAAAGCTGATTTATGAATGTTAGCGCTATAATTTACTGTATTTGTGGACTTGTGCTGCCATTTGCTGGCGAGATGCGCAACCAGTCCCGGAACTCTTTGATCGCATATCGTAAACAAACTTTAATAATAAAGTATTTATCTGAAATGACGATAATTTTTAACGAACGGTCTGAGCAATGCCACCTAAAAAACAAAGCCTAGTCACTGCGTCATCACACCTGGGCTGACAATTCAACTTTCATTGTCTACAACAAACGAAAAAGCACCCGATGTAATCAGCGTTTTTTCGTTTGTTGTAAACAATGAAAGTTGGATTGTCAGCCCTGGTTTGATGACGCAGTCCACAGGCAGTGAGAAGGCTTTGTTTTTTAGGTGGCCTTGGTCTGAGGCTTGATCGTAGCCCACGAGAAAGACAGGCCTGGGCACTCAAAAGTCACCTGACCACAGCAGTCTGAGCAACAATCCAAACTTCATTGTTTCCAACAAATGAAAAAACACCGATTGTTAAAATCCGAGATGAAGACAATGAAAGTTGGATTGTTGCTCAGACTACTATGGTCAGGTGACTTTTGAGTGCCCAGGCCTGTCTTTCTCGTGGGCTACGGGCTTGATTCATAACCATCAGAATTTCCTTTCATTATCTGATAATACGAATTCCAGAAAATACGAACAAAACTTCTTGTCCCCTGAGATTTGTAATAACGGGATTCAACTGTATATTAAAAAAAATCGAGTTGGTAATTTTGAAGTATTTGATAGTAGTTATTCAAACCGAATTCTATTATTCGAGTTAACTGTTATACGAGGGTGAATAAAAAAGTAAGTTGCACTTTGAAACAGTAAAACAGATATAAGTTAAGATCCCATACACACATTCTGAGGAAACGTGCACCATTTATTTCACTTTTCTACATAATCATCCAACAATTGTAAACACTTGTCTGAACGTGAAATAAACTTTTCCATGCCGCTGCGGTAAAAATCCCTTTGACGTCTTCATCAGTGCGGAATTATTTTCCTCCCAGGTCAAATTTCATTGTCCCGAACAAATGATAGTCACATGGGGCCAAGTCGGGGCTGTATAGTGGATGTTGCCACACCTCCCACTTACACGTTTGACAGCAGTTCTGATTAACACCTCCCCCTTACTCAATTCCCCCCGCCGTTTTACCCTTTCCTTATTCTGTGGTTTTTCCTTTATCGCTTTCCTCAGATTTCAGTGCAATTTAAGCCTTTCGCCCACAAAAAACGGATTGTTCCGCGAATCTCCAACTTGCAGTGTACAAGCAGTTGCTGCGTCATGATAACAATACTCATGCGTACGCAGTAAACGCATGAACACGTGGGATCATGCCACGTTGCAATTATAGACATACAGACTTCATCCTAAAAAACAGCAAATGATGTCTGCGCTCTTCGATCACAGATGGTGCTGAGTGTAACTTACTTGTTGATTTCCCCTCGTAGTATGTACTTTTGAGTCCACATGCGTAATAAGCAAGTGCATTTCCTATGCGAAAGTACATTAGTCCAACACCACTTCATACTACTTTTACATAAAGGTTAATAACTACTCCGTTTAATAATCTACTGTATGCATTCTGGAATTGTTAAATTTTGTCCGATTACTGTATTGACTAATTTAAAAAAAGAACATTCAGTGTTTATGCAGGATGTCACTAATAAATAAACTTTTTTCCCAGTTATTTTTCATGACACTTATATTACTTACCTCATTTATTATGAAGAAAAATTTTTTGAATACCTTGCAACAGTTTAGAGATAATTTGTTGGTAGATCGGTAAAACTGAAATCTTGGAGATGGATAAAATGGAATTAGCTAGCTTGTTTTCAGTACATTCAGGTAATTGCTTTGGTCATCAGGATTCCACTTTCATCCGCTTTTATTCATTGCAAATGTGTAAGCGGTTTTCAGTAGCAAGAAAAAAATGGAATTTTGGACGATGTTTTTAATGCTCTAATAAATTCTCAAGGAACTTTAAATGTTATTATAATTTAGACATACTCACAGTTCTGTATGTAGTTTGGCATTCCGGAAAAATAATTAACCAAGCTATTGATAAAGATGCGAAAGTTCTTCTTTTTCTAGACACCTTTATTTTTTTTTACCTATCTGCTAAAGCACTACTATCTTTGAAATTGTTTCTGAATGGGAATAACTCAAACCGTAAACCCACTTTTATCTGCATTTCACCATGAAGCGTCTCCCTTTATTCTTTGTAGTTCAAGGTGAATCTCCAAGATGAAAAGACCTGAAACCGATAACCCAGGGACAGAATCTGAAACTTTTTAAAGAACAGTTTAAAGCTGGCTGGTGGGCTAGGGGGACGGAAGTACGAGTCGGGTAGTTTGTGACATTGTCGACCCGCCTTGATCGATCCACCTCGAGCATTCTGAAGAGTTCTTCTCATTCGGCTTGTGACGACAACGAGAATATCTATGATTTCTTCGGCGAGACCTTTCATCTTTTCTCTGCACGATGGGCCCCGTTTTAAAGAGATTTAAATAAAGATAAGATTTTAGAAATTCTAAAGGATCCGTGCTCATTAGGTGGTCCGTTTTAAATGACTTTATAAATATCGCATGGATGAAGAAGCCGTGCAAAAGTGTAGCCGTGAATTTTTTAAACTCCAACAACCGTCTTTGCCATTTAAAATTCTCATTACAATGGCCGTTCTTGAAATCAATCCCAAGATAGAATTCGTTCATCCATAATGCAGTGCTATTCCTGTGAAATTACAGGCTGGAAAATTTTAAAAGTTAAAACTTAAAAAGTCTCAATGTTGCACATTTCATTCTATTTTAATTTAGATTAGCTGCAATTAAATGGGCGAGAGAAAGAAAAAGAAGATTCCATATTGGTCATTATATTCTTCAAAATTTAACGGCCCAGGGACAATTAAGTATTATAAAATGTTAAATCGTATTGGTCAGGGACAATAACCTTAGTTTTTAGTATAATTTCACAACAGATTTCACAAAAAAAATTGCAATTTACGAAATCTTTCCCTTCTTTTTCTCATCCATCTTTTCCTCAGATCTCATTATCATCGTTTGTGAGATTTTTTGGTATGTCCCTGCAGGGTGACCAGATTGGACGATAAACCACAAATTGGGCGTTTTTTAATGGCCGCCACAAGAGAGAAACCACAATGAAGAAACAATTTTTGACGTAACTTCTTGCTTTCGTTTTTCTGCCCGATAAAAAGAAACTCTTGTTTTCTTGAGTTGGGTTGAGTTATAGCCTACGAAGAAAAGAGAGTCTTTCTGCTTTATGGCCTCTGCCGTTGTTTTTACGCATCTGGGAAACCACGGTTTAGAAAGACGCCTATTGGCGGACCGATGGGTAAAAAGTACCGTACGTTTTGGGTAGCATCCCGTATTTCATTTCGAAAATAAATGGAAGATTTACATGAAATAAACACAGACATTAGAAGTTTTCCATAAATATTTCATCCTTTTAAATCGGCATGTCCGACTTCTTTACTTAATTTGCGAAGAAGAACGTAAATGTGTGTCTTTATTTAAAATTATTAATTATATGCAATCAAGCAGAAACGCAAGCAGATATGGACGCGAGTATCTCGGATGCAGATTACACCGAACGAATGAAAATTAGGAATTTCCACTTTTCTTATTCATCAGTTGACTTATGCCACGTCGTGTCGCTCTAGATGATTATACAAGCAACGAGATAATATAGCGGCACACTTTTCGGTGAGGTATGGATCCCTTGCTTCGAGATCATGGAGAATGGCATCACTTTCGCTATTATCTTTCCCTGCGACGAAGTCCGGAACGTTGGCTCGAGCGTAATCTGAAACGTGACGTTTTGGCGGCTACCTTCACTATAGAGAGATAACATTTCAAAGGATTTTTTTTCTTTAGAATAGTGATCTTCAACAACAGTTTGGAAACACAATACAATCAATACTCGCTATTCGCCAAGGCTAGCCAAAACCCATCAAATATGGGACGATTGATCCAATAAAAAACAGGCTAGATTGGTTGTGGGTCCTTGTCAATCACTCTAATCTCATTACTTCTTTTTCTGATCTTGTAAATTACAAATTGTTCTTTGTTCTATAAGTTATACGCTATTTTCTCTATAAAAATTATTCATAAGTCCGTGAAACAGTTTAGAAATTCGCCACATAAAAAACTACGCGAAGTATAGTTCTTACTCAAACGCCGATATAATGATAATCTCCCCAAATTTTTTTGCACATTTCACAAATGCGCGATGTATCAATATGATAATCCATTTTTTCACAATTGGTGATACCGTTGTGAAGTTTCTGGAGATTACCTAGAAATGGGTGCACAAAGGCAAATACTCTTCGCGAATTTGCACAAGAAATGTGCATGAGTTGTAATCCGGGGACCCTTTACAATTAAGCGTCTTATTGCTGTGTACGTTCTATCCTACATCGAGGCAAATTTTCGTTGATATACCCTTGCATTTCAGTGCGAAGAGATTGTCGTTCTTTCGACGTAAAATTTACTACTATCCGTCGCATGAATATGGTGGATTTCTAAAATGGTTCACGGAATTTTGAATAATATCGTATTTTAGCAGAGTATGTTCATTCTTTGATAGAAGAGATCTATGAGCATGCTTGATATGTCCATATTATTTTAAAGTGAATGATAGTGAATCACTTGAACTTCTTTTTATCATCCACTTGAACACTGAAAAATTTTTTTCATTGCCTAATTACAAATTTTTGGTGAATTTTTCTGCGTAGATTTTCGTCCTTATGGAGGATTTTTTCACGCTAAAATTTGTGATCGACCAAAGAACGAAGGTTATATAATCCACTTTTATATAAGTATTCTTTGTGGAAGAGCGGTTGGTTGTCTCTCTTGTGTTAGTCTTCACATCCACAGTCTAAGGTAATTACTCTTTAAACACTTTTATATACTTTTATCGCTGTTGTTCCACACAGCATCAATGATAAACTTAGCTAGCACTAATTTAAAAATTTAAAAAATATCCAAAATCCGATGAACGGATCACCAACAAACACAATTATTATAATTTACAACAGCCACAGTGCATAACTAATTTTACTCCAAAGTTAATCATCAATGTGCTCAATGTGACGACCATTGAAACCATAATACAATTGGGCACGGAACTTAACTGATGCCATTACATTGGCGAGCATGTTGAACATTCAAATATCTTTGTGAAGTGCATAGGGAGGTAACTACGAGGGTGAGTCAAATGAATACCGCAAAATTGTAATTAAAATTCCAAATTTCGCCCCATAGTCTTGTAATTCTGCATATCCGTTAAAAATGAGTTGTAGCAATATCCGGTAGGTGGCAGGAAAGTAGAGACAAGCAAACTACGTCACAGCACCAGTTTAAAGATGGCCGCCCCACTTCAAACATGCACCAAAGAAAAACAACGTTCATTATCCGATTTTTGAGTAGTGACGGTGTGAAACCTATTGCAATGATGTGGTGGGCTGATCCTTGACTAATATCTATCAATTCTATGATTTCATCAATCGACACTCGGCGATTTTCCAACAATAAGGCTTCAACTCTGGCAATATTCTCTGGCGTCACAACTCGTTGTGCCTGATCCAGGCGAGGGGTGTCTGATACGGCTGTCACACCATTTGTGAACTTCACGCACCATTCATAAGCTTCTGTGGTGCATGTTTGAAGTGGGGCGGCCATTTTTAAACTGCTGCTGTGACGTTGTTTGCTTGTCTCTACTTTCCTGCCACCTACTGGATATTTCTACAACTCATTTTTAACGGATCTGCAGAATTACAACACTGTGGAGCAAAATTTGGAATTTTAATTATAATTTTGCGGTTTTCATTAGACTCACCCTCGTAATAAATTCAACATGTGATTGTTGGTGATCCGTTCATCGGATTTTGAAAATTTTTTTGTTTTGTTCGAAATTCCATGCTGAACAAGTCTTCAAATGGAATTTTTCGTGTATATGTTACGGTTTTTAAGATAGGATTTAAATGTGTCCTAATTTGCATATTTGGGATGATGAAAAGTGCACTATGGGATAGGTCAACCACAACTTCCTTTTCATTGGATTCATCAAAATTGACATATCTGCTTCGGTTACTAAAATAAAAGGAGGGGGGTCATTTTTGTATCCACCGTGTATATGAGAATATGGAACACGAGAGAAGATGAATTATTTGTATTTGCAAACGAACAATAGTGATCTGAGTTCCCGAGCTTCCAGAACAACCCGTATTGTGAAGCTTAATTTATTTTCATACTCTGTAATTGCTTGAATAAATTTAATGTAACGCGAATTTTCATGTTGAGCATGAACTTATTAAACAGCTAATAAATTGATGTTCGAAGTCCCTGTAATTGTTATAAGAATGTAGAAGAAATAAATAATCTTTCGGAATCTCTATATAATCTGTCTCTTGGAGCATGAGAAATAGTAAGTAGAAATGAAAACGACTACTACCTGTGATAGTATGAGGAAATTCTTCCTTCTTACTCATTCTTTACTGCCGGATCATATTTTCATCCGGGTGGGCAAGTTCCTTCCGCTTCGTTCAATAATTTGTCGAAGGAGAATTTATGAAGTCGTACGAGGCATTTAATCCACCGATGAGCATTAATAATTAATGCAGGGAAATCTCTTAAGTCCTGCGGGCGACAGCTTTATTGCTCAACAGCGATGATGCTTCGTCTTCGCTGAGCTTTAACCTCGTGGTAAAATTTGCCTCGGAATGTCACGAATCTGTTGTGGCGATTTTCCTCGGAAGCATATATGACCTTCTTTACTTGGCCATATTCATTACTTTCGTTGTCTTTGCTTTTCCATTCTTCTCTTTACTTTAGCACCTTCCTTTTCTTTCCTTCTTGTTCTCCGCGGGAGAGTCCCGGATGCATCTTTGACTCGAATCATTTCGCTCAACTTCTGAAATGTTTGCCCTGGCACTTTTGTAATTTTGTTTTGGATTTCACCTTCGAGAGAGGTCAGTTTTCTTTTAATTTGCATTTTACTTTTGTTTCAAGACCATTCCATATATAGGAGAGATACACTACCGAGAATTTTGTTGAAGGCTGCTTTATGTTCTGCTCATTATAAAATTAATTTTACAGCATTTATTAATGGAAACTGAATACGCATATGCAGGGGTAAATGGACGACGTTTCACAAATTTAGGGATATGTAGAGGATGATGTGGTGAACATTTTTTATTAATAAACGCATAGTCCCAAACGATAAGCGACGGAACCACAGCATGTTTAATGCTCTCTTTTGCGTCAAGCCGTGGAATGGCTGTCTGAATTATTGCGTTGTGACTGCATATCAGCAAATTCCGCGAAGGTATAATCACCTTCCATGAAGTTACTTCTTTGCAGATACGCTAAAGATTGTGCGATCGTGTATGATGGAGTAATAATAATAAGCAGATCACACTGTACACTGAGTTAGCAAAACTCATGGGATAGCAAGCACATTGATTGATGGGCATGGCATGGATAGTAGGTGCCCGACGCATGGGATGTTCCATTTCGGCAGTGGTGCAGGAATTTGGCTTTCCCCGCTCAACTGTCTCCAGGGTGTATCGGGAATCGCTGGATTAAGGCATCACAGTCCACAACAGGCACGATACCGGGCGTCCAGCTGCCCTGAATGATCGTGACCGGCGACACCTGGGACGAATGATTCAGAGAGACAGGAGCGCAACAGTGCAGCAAATCACAGACCAGTTCAATACTGGCCGCACTAGAAACGTCTCTCGGTGGACAATCCGTCGGAATCTGCATGCCCTCGGGTTTGGCAGCCGTCGCCCTACACGGGTGCCAATGCTTACCCAGCGTCATCGGACACTCCGGCGTGCATTTGCCACCAACCATCTTGGCTGGACTCTGCAACAGTGGCGTAACGTCATATGGTCAGATGAGTCACGATATCAACTGTACCACGCTGATGGGAGGCACCGTGTGTGGCGCAGACCTCACGAAACGATGGATCCCGCATGCCAACAGGTGGTGGTGCAGGGTGGTGGGGCGTCAGTGATGGTCTGGGGTGCATTTTCCTGGTTTGGAATGGGCCCTCTGGTTATCCTGGACCAAACGTTGAATGGTCCACGGTATCGTCAACTCATCGGAGACCATCTGCACCCATTTTTGACATTTCAACACCCTGACGACGTAGCAGTCTTTCAAGATGACAATGCTCCACCACATCGCTTCAATGTCGTCCGCGAATGGTTCGAGGAGCATGCAGGAGAGGTCCAACGACTGAGCTGGCCAGCCCGGAGCCCTGACATGAATCCCATCGAGCATATCTGGGATGCTGTTGAAGTCAGGCTCCGGGCACTGGATCATCCGCCCACGAACGGGCAGCAACTATCTTCGGCTCTGCAGACTATCTGGTGTCAACTGCCTCCAGAAGTATACCAGGGACTTGCAGACTCACTACCACGCCGTATTGCTGCACTCCAGAGGGCCACAGATATTAATTATCCCATGAGTTTTGCTAACTCAGTGTATACTGAGATAATTTGTGGCGATCTGAAATGGGACAGTCCAGTAACAGTTCTGTACGTAATTGGGTACGAAAGTTCTAGCTGTTTCTTGCCTCACAATAAAGTTCATTCCTGAACTCATACAGCACAAAATGAAGAGCGCAAAAAACCTTCGCCCTTACGGAATGTTCCAAACTAACAACGGGAATTTCGTACCAACCTGATATGCAAGATTATGTGATTGGAGAATGTGCTGTGCATCCGGACGGTGCTATTTGAAAATAGCCTGCGAGCTGACAGTCTGCATAAGGCCTACAAGATGCAATGACAGGGGACATCGTAGTAAACGTGCCTAGTTCAATGCTTGAGAAACCAGGACATCAAAAAAGCTATGGCTCCGTCGCTTTTCGTTTGGGACTATGGGTTTATTAATAAAAAATGTTCACCACATCATCCTCTACATGTCCTTAAATTTGTGAAACGTCGTCCATTTACATCCTGTATAACGAGTTGGTTAGGTTTTTATACAAAAAGAAGAAAAAGTATTATAATAAATGTCTATAAACTTGCTCCTTTATATTATTGCCAACTTTCATCAAAAGCCCTACCGTGGATGAAGATTGGCCTCTGCTGTGAAGTGCTCATTCAGCGCTGAAATGTTTTTTTTGACGTTTCTGGCGACATTTTAGTGCAGGGCAAATCTTAATTCATCACTATCATAGAGTAGTCCTCCAGAGTTTAGCTGTCTTTCTGTTTTGCTTTCGTTTCAATGATTTTAGTGTATTAGAAAACATTGTGAATAAAACAATGTCCACTGTATATCAAAATATCATAATAGAATGATTTAATGGAGACAAATGCATATGCGTCATTACCTCAATACTCTTCTGTAAACCTATTCAGAAAGATAAAGTGCATTATCTATCCCTATTATTCGGAATGTTACATATCATCATTTACAACTTTTATCTATCCACTGCAGGATGCGGTCTCAAATTTTACCATGCGCAGAGAAAGCGTGGTTATTATGAAGGGAAATTTGGCCTATATGGATCACACTCACAAATGAGAATTGGAAGCTGGTAATAGGGTGTTACAAAAGACAGATTAAAAAATCATACTTTTGCGCTATTCGAAACCGTGGCTTGATGATCACGAGAGCCAGAGAACCTACGCTTTAACGCTCTTGGCACGGAATTCAGCATGTGGCATACAATGGGTGCGCCAACGAAATCCGCACAAAAGTTAAGTCGAATTTCTTGCAACAGTTAAATGTTTATGCACACGCTAGATGGCTCTGTGTATGCCAAATTTACGTGCTAAACGTGTATAACTTGAAAAGGGCCGACTTATTGAGAACCAACACTGTATGTAATCGTAGAGCAACGATAATTAAATACTTGGCGCTCGGTGATCGACATCATTCGTTTATTTGGATGTCCGGGTTCTACCACTTACGACATCGCACGAAGCCGAAGGAAGGTTTCTGGTAATCCAACACTGTGAGATCATTCGAAGAAGCATGCAAGGAGCCCAGCCATCATTCAAAGAGTTCAAGAGCTCATTTTAGAGTCGAGATTTAACCCCATTATTGAAAGGGTGTCTAATAAATCCAGACTCCCAACGTTTCATCCCTTGAAGATGCTGTGGAGGCAGCATTTGTAGCTTCGATAAGAACCAGTGGATGTGTACCCTTTCGATCAAGAATCAAGAAGGTGATCGCAACGAAAGGGAGTTGTATTGAGTGAAAAATTAAGGATGGACGATTGAAATATAATAGCTTTTTTGTGTGAAATTGCAAGTTGGTTTTGAAAACTGTTTGATTTTCCGGATTTTGCTGGCGCATCTGGTAGACAGCATATTTAGTAACTGTGTCTGTTGAGATTATCAGTTAATATATAATAAGGGAATCCTTGGGATATCGGGTGTCTAAGTGCTTCTCTTCACTTCTCTTCACATTTGTTTTAAAGTTCTTTTCCCCTTCCCTCGGCACACCCAATTTTATCATATGGGGGAGCAGTCCACTAGATTCCTCCTCACTTGGGCTTGTTCCCCACTAACCGCTCTCAGATTTCATTTTTGTTTATGAGATTATTTCTTCCCCTAGTTTTGCACTTAATCTTGAACTTGTGTTCCCGTACTATTCGTGTTACTCTGCTTGCTGAGGGGGGAACCACTCTTCGCGCTTGGGATTCGTTTACCATGGACAACGCCGATTTTGCAAAACAACATATTTTTTCTCAGGATTACCATTATCGTTTTAAAGCTGTGTTTGACCAGGGAATTTGCATCTCAACAGTGAACAGTTTAGTGACTCTCCACCTACCGAATCAACCTCGACTTTGACTCTTGTCAACATCTGTAAATCATCGTCATCTTGAAGCCAATTGATGGTAGGTGATATAATTTTGTGTGAATTCGCCTCTTACTCATTTTTTTTGTATTTATTATCCCCATTTGATTCCGCTTACCACTGCAAAAGTTTCAGCTTATTTTCGCTAAGTACGGTCTTGCCCTAGATATTAAATACTGAAAATATTCGTTTAATCATCTAATATTTTTCTCCATTTCCTCATTTTGATGCTAAATTACTTATACGAGGCGTAAATTCATAAGAGTTCACAAATAAGCATAACAGACATAGCAGAGAATCTCACGGATATCAGTCTCAAACCATTTGCCCAATCAACAACATTAAATTATCAAAAGTATTCGGATTTTAGCTAATATTTGTACAGTGTCAAAGAGCGCGAGAAGCTGTTGTGAACTGAGAGATAGATATACCCTCATTATCTACGAGGGTTTGTTCCCAAAAACTCGCAATTAACAGAAGCCAAAATAAGAGATGGGTTGACTCTCTGTCCGTATGCGGTATCCCATTTGGAATCAGACACTAAAATCAATAATGGCAACAATTCTCGATCTGAACTTTATTTCTAATATCTAATTCTAAAATATCAGTGAGAATTTTGCGATTATTCCGTGAAGAATCAGCAATAGCCAGCGTATACTGAACTCGCGGAAAACGGGACCAAAGCCTTATGAGAAAACGAGCGTTACGGGATGTCAAATTGCCAGTCGACTCAAAATTAAAGGCGACGAAACAAGATGACGCAATTATATGATCAAACAATTATAGCTCGTGCAACGAAAGAAAGGTCCAATTACAGGATGCGGCAAGTATTTGAGAACACGTGACTAAGACGTAATAGTCAATAAGTCATACTATTTAACAATTCCGAAACGAGGCAGATCTAAAGATAACCCAGCAAATGAAGCGGCATGCTGTAATCGTCTCCTTGACTGCAGGACATTCCGACTCCGAGATTACTGCATTCCTGAAAGTCGCCCGTTCGTTCGTGTTCTAAGTTCGGGGAGAACTGGACGCAGTCAGTGGTGACGTGCCAACCATTTCACAGAGAAAACGACATTGTCGGCGCTCGGACCGTATCAGGATGCCGGAAGTCATCCGTTCTGTTCCAGCTACAATCGATGAGGACCCTGGGAAGTCCATAAAGGCACTCGGGAGGGAGCTGCAGATTAATGAGGCGACAATTCGATGTGTGGTGCATGAAGACCTCCGTTACAAGTCGTATGTGTTGCGGAGGAGACAACCAAGAAGAATCGACTGGACAGGGCCAAGCGCCTCCTCAACAAGCTGAAGCATCCGCCGAACGGCCGAAATGATCGATGGCTGTGTCAAACCTCCCAGGAAGTTACAACCGTCATGCATACAAAATTTCCAGCCGCGGTGATTGTTCTGGGCGTCATGAACAATGAAGGCGACGTGATGCCTCCATGTTTTTTTCGTCAAGGTCTCAGGGTCAACGCTACTGTTTAAACCGATGTGTTGACAAGAGTTGTGATGTCCTGGATTACTGCTGTAGCACGTGGTAGGCCGTATGTTTTTCAATAGACTCTGCCCCAAGTCATAAGGCCCATAGCCCCCAAGCATGGGTGACCACGAATCTTCACGACCACATCCCTCCCAACATGTAGCCCCCCCCCAGCTCCCCTGATATCAATCCTTTGGACTATTACGTCTGGGGCGTCCGTTGAGAGGGAGTCCAATAAGCATCTATACAACACCGTTGAAGCTCTCAGGCCAGCTATTGTGGAGGCAATGGCAGAAATCCAGAGAACCCACCTCATTGCTGCCTGCCAGCGGTTCCGAAAGCGTGTGAAAGCCAATATTTATTTTGTAGTCATTTGTACAAAAATGTAAATTGTATTAAGGGCTCTGTGGTATCTTGAGTGTCTGCTCCTTTTACCTGCGGAAGTCGTTTTGTTCTCAAATACCTGCCGCACCCTGTAGAATCGCTCTCATCGATTGCACAAGCTATCATGGCGACCTCGCCTCGTGAAAAAGTGAGTTATTCACTGCAGTATTTGCGATGGCGGAAGCATGCTCTCGAGTCGATCACAAAGACCAAAGGGGAATCTTTTGGACGTGAACTTTCTGATTTCCTGAGTCATAAAGAATTCTTTTGTGTGACGTTTCTTAACGGATAACTACACAAAAATAGGCATACTATAATCAATCCTTCTAAACCGCATTAAAAGATATTCAGAATTATTAAATACAAATCAAGTTATTCGTGTTATAAAAGTCTCAATATTAGAGAAGAAAAATTAATTTAATTCGTAACGGTTACAAGGAAACTGCATTATGAAAAACTCGGAATTAGTACAATTAGATTAATTCGTAGTGCGTTATAAGGAAACAGTGTTATATGGAAAATCGCGTTATATAGGCAGTTCTGCGACGCAATTGAATAAACAAAGAAAACGCCAGTGTTGCCAGAGCGAAATATCGAGAACCGGCATCATCTACCTAAAAAACCCCGGATTCCCCCTAGAATTCAAAGTAGAATTTAGAGTAATCACTATCCAGGGAACTCAAAGAAATGAAAAGCCAAAATAAAGCAGAACGACAGTTTTTTAATATTCTTATTTATTCTCTTGTGGAAACAAATTATAAACATCTATACTGACTCATGCAGATTTAGTTCATGGACAGTATCTTCCAGAGCATCAATCTCTTCACTACAGTTACCTCTACAGTTATTCGATACAAGATACATATTTGAATAAAACATATCAAGCAATTTCCTGAGATTGTCTGAAAGTAACAAAAGACTCTCCTCTAAGCTTAAAACCATACTTGTTCAACACGTGACCGCCCAAAATATCGCCGAGCTGCTTGTGCCATCTGTTGCAGTGTTCATGGTTCATGTTACATGGTTCATGCAGTGTTACATGCTTCACTACTAGGTCGGAAGTTTATCAAATAATTACTTCCGATCTAGGAGTTTTCTTCTGATTGGTCTAACTTTATTATAAATACTTGTTCATTTCATTTTATTACCTGATTCTTACTGATGATGGCTACTTAGTAGCCGAAATGTACATTTATGATGAATAAAATCCTCTTTGTGGAAATAGTGGTATCCATCGTCTCCCTACTGTTTACATGGTTCTGAATTTGTAGGAGAATCCCTTGGTATGTGAAACCAAAAAATACCGTGTATGTGCATGAAAATAATAATAATAATAATAATAATAATAATAATAATAAAATAGGGGAATTCTTCATTATTATATGCTGAAAAGCATATATTGGTTTCGCTCTGTTTGTGTGTCTGTCTGTCCGTCCGTCCGTCTGTATGTCCGACGATTTCTCGAGAATGCTTTAACTTTTTCAAGTTCTTTTTTCGCTGTTCGATAGAGACCCTTCCTGAGCTCACCTGATTAGTTTGTCGTCGAAATCGGTCTAACAGTCACGTGACTATCGAGACCCCCCCCCCATTAAATTTTTTTATTGGCAATATAAGGCATGTAATATGTCATTCGAACGGGAATGACGAGCACAAGACGAATATGACATTCTTTTCGATTTTCGAAATGCTACGTCCGAGAAAATGACCCCCAAAAAGTACTTCAATGACCCCTTATTACGAGCTTTAGCTAAAGCTATATATAAGAATACAAGCATGATCAGTACCTTTATGTGCCTGGCCAGCCATCGTTTGCACGAAAACGTGAAAATGGAAGAACTTAACAGCGATATATCAACTTTTGATGAGCTCTCGTGGACCCCTTCAAGCACGTGCACTAATGTTAAGAATATGAAGGCGCATGTGCTTCATATAATGTTAAGAATATAATGTTAAGGGCATGTAATACATCAATCGAATCCTACCGACGAGTCATAAGTGAATACAGTGTTACTTTTTGTTTATCATTTAAGCATTGTTGATGGCAGCCTGGAGCACGTGTCCGTTATGAAGCTTTCTTGATGCACGTGCTCATTTCACTTTAAAATTCAGTGCTGTTAGGCCTATTGTTAAATGTGTTAATTAATGTTAGGGCGATGGTTAAAAATGGCTAAATAACGTTAGGCCTATAGTTAAAATGACTAAATAATGTTAGGCCTGTTGTTAAAAATGGCTGATTAATGTTAGGCTTATAGTTAAAAATGGCTAATTAAAGTTAGGCCTATTGTAAAAAATGGCTAATTTATGTTAGGCCTAGAGTTAAAATAACTAAATAATGTTAGGCCTATAGTTCAAAATGGCTATTAATCTTAGGCCTATTGTTAAAAATGGCTAATTAATGTTAGGCCTATTGTTAAAAATGGCTAA
>JAHWFO010012898.1:2773096-2820880 GCA_023313115.1 Rhysida immarginata | reverse complement strand
TGTTAGGCCTACAGTTAAAATGACTAAATATTGTTAGGCCTATTGTGAAAAATGGCTAATTTATGTTAAGCCTACAGTTAAAATGACTAAATAATGTTAGGCCTATTGTTAAAATGGCTAATTGAAGTTAGGCCTATATTTTAAAATGACGTGAATGCATATAGAATCAAAGATATTTCCACTGTTTATTTAAACCAAGTGCAAGTAAAAGTGAGATATTAAAATTACATCTGCATCAGAGCTAAAGCTCCTTGGAATGCTTAAAAGATTTTTCCCAGCAATGTTTTGAAACAATGGTTTTTCTCTCCTGACGTTTATGATAACGTTTATCCTTATCTAGCAGAGGAAAGAACATAGGCCCAGTAGTTTAAAACGTTTAGACGTACGAGGATTTCATTCTCATTTCGCGCGCGTTTGGAAAGATTTGTGTGAGCGCTGCAATCGAATACGTAAATTTACATGCAGTTTTCGCCATTGCTGTATATAAAAATATTACAGTAATATTAAACAACAAATTTTTTTATTCTACTTTTCAGCATATTTGAAAATCGTTTTACGAGTTATATTCTTGTTTATTTAAACCAACTGAAGTAAAAGTGAAATATTCAAATTTAAAATTACATCTGCGTCACAGGTAAAGCTCCTTGGAATGCTTACAAGATTTTTCCCGACAATGCTTTGAAACAATGATTTTTCTCTCCTAACTTTGATTAAGAAGGCCGGCTCGGTGGCCGAGATGGTTAAGGCACAGGTCTTTCCGCTCTCGAAACCAGCGAGTCGCGGGCATGGATAGTTTGTCCCGTTCATAATCGTTCTTTCAACATTATTGGGGATAGTATAATAGACCTGAGGTCGCAGTGCTTGGTTCCTTGACAACCACCCTTTTAAAATTCATTACTCATTCATTGATTAAGAAAGGATGAATGGCTCTAGCAGTGGAAAAAACATAGGCGCAGTAGTTAAAAACATTTAGACGTGCGAGCATTTCATTTCTCATTTCGCGCGTGTTTGGAAAGATTCGTGTGAACGCTGCAATTGAATACGTAAATTTACATGCAGTTTTCGCCATTGCTGTATATAAAATATTACTGTAAAATTAAACAACACATTTTTATATTCTTCTTTTCAGCATATTTAAAAATCGTTTTATGAGTTATATTCTTGTTTTTGATCATGAAATTGTAATAGAAAAATTCATGGTAACCTATAAGGAGACTGGTTACAATTAAGATAATTAAGCTGTACAAATATTAAAGGAGAAGAGTATATCATTTTAGGAGAACTGTTGCAATTTTTGCTCCGCGTTATTTGAAAACCGCGTTGTAAGAATACCGCATTATAAGAGTGTTGACAATAAAATAGACTATAAACGATATCGTGAACAATCTTTAGGACACTGGGAGATAGCCTTGCAGTCCCGTGTCCGCGATGGTCCAATTGGTAGAGGCCACGAGCGTGATACTCGTGGTTCCCTGTTCGAAACCGAATATAGGTCGCGGAATTTTTCCTTCCTTTTTTTCCATTAATATAATTCTAAAGTGTAGTCCGACGTTTTGGACAATTCGGTCCTTCCGTCAATGTGACAGTGTAGTGGAAATGACCAGTGCAAACTTTAATGACAATAGCTTTCAAACTGTAACAGATGGGTCAAATCCGATAAATTGGAATGGATTTCTGAGAAAATTCTCGTGTTATTTGCTATGTGACAATACTCACTTTCTATTTGAAAAATTGATCTCTATCCAACCCTTTCGGGAGCGTTGGCTGAGTTTTTTTTGGACCATTTATGCAAAGAGATGCAACTCCGGTTCCAATGTTAAGAGCAGTAGAAGCAAGAATGGTCGATATCAGATATGGTGTTGATAGTTAGTTTCAAATGAATTAATTTTTAACGCTATAAATGAATTCATAATGGGCAAAGATAGTTTGTAAAAGCTGTTCGACTGTGACGTATTAATTTTAATAATTCGGAGAACAAAGAACAAAAAAAACAAAAAAAAAAAACAAAAAAAAAAAAAACAAAAGCGAAATGGGCTTCGGATCACGGGCTTCTCTCGCTGTCGCTGGTGGAACAACAGCTGAGAGTGGAATCGATCTTATGTCTTAACACTTGTCATAATCGGAGTTTATGAGACTCTTTTAGTACCTTGCTAATTGCGCTCCTCCTATGGATGGGGCTCATGAATATGCAGTTGCGCACGCTCCTGATAACTGATGAGGGAAGTGAGAGCGCGTGCCGAGAAGCAGTGGGTGATCACATAGAGCGCGTGCAAGTACCAGATGTTATCGGATGACTTTGGTTGCTCCTATCAACTCTAATGAAGTCTTCTTGCTCTGGAGAGAAAGGAAAAGAAAAAATAGAAACACAAGAGACGAAGGGAAGGACAGTCGGCTGGAGAGAAGCTGCTGGTTGGTTGGTTGGTTGGTTTGGGTTGCTCGAATGGAAGAACTAAGAGAGCCAAAGCCGAAGCAAGGCGAAAAAATTGAAGGGAGGACGATAAAAAAATGAAGAAAGAAAAGAAGAAAAGGCCTGAAAGAAGCATCGCGAATGAAAATGTCAAGGCGGAAAGAAAAAAGAGACATGATCGAGGGAGGAGAAAACTGATTAAAGGAAGTTATTAGAGAAATGCGAACAATAAACACCAGAAGGGGGGAAAACAAGAATGAAAGCTAAGAAAGAAGTATTAATATTCGGCTTTTTTGAAAAGTTTTCTAACAGAAATGAAGAAAAACAGGCTGTTTCGAGGGGGAGGAAGTTATTCTTTCCATTAAAAAGAGAAACATTATCACATATGTCTTCCAAGAATTGAATTAGAGCCCAAGAAACTGTAATCATAGCACGTAAAATTTCTTTTTTCAAAAAAATAAAGAATTCTTTTTCTTATTTTATTCCAAAAATAGGAATGTTAGTGTTTGGTGGGTCTGCTGTATTTCTGTCAATATAATCTGTCCATCCAGATGAAGGCCGGAATTTGAGAAAGGCGTATGTTTAGACCGGTAATTTCGATACTTAAACTCTTTTTTTTTTTAAATAATAATTTACGCAGAGACTGCTTTGCACGTGGATGTTTTGTTCTAGTTATTTTTTCTAATTTCCTGGCTTGCTTCTCAGTTTTCAAAATCTTTATTTTGGCCTTGCAGCCGATTTAGTCCTTGCCATAATACAATTACAGCCAAGATTTTTACAATTTTTTTTATCTGATGATTGAGTACATTTTTGATCAAGTTCGGGCCTAATTTCCACTGTTTGTTTACGCCAAAGTATTTTTGATTAAGATTGCTCTATATATCACTTAAAGTGTGACAAATATTTTCAACTTAATTATTAATTAAAAATTAAATGATATGTAATACGAGGACCGTTTAATAGAAACACGTTTAGAGGCTGGGAACCAATTTTTATTCAAAAGATTTAATTCAAAAGAAATATTCATGAATATTAAGGCATGGGCCGCATTGGTGCAATAATTTATAAATTTCAATCTGGTAAAATTCCTGCGGTTGTTGATGGATCCGTTGCGAAGCAGCGAACTCTACGTCAGCATCGAAATTGAACCACCGCCCTTTTAGTGATGTTTTAGAGACCCAAGCACGTGGAAATCGCAGGAAGAAAAATCAGGACTCTAAAAGGTGGATTTTCTAAAACTTTCAACTGTCATACGGTTTCATCTGATGATGCAACAGGAGCATGTCCTGGAAGGGACAAATCTTTCGTGGATTCCCTTCCTTGTCGAAATTTCTTGCACCATTCAATTACTACCATATAAGATTAACTATAGTCGCCTTATACAGCCTTTATTCTCGTAAAACTTTCATTCGTTGATGCTCTTCAGCGGCCAACAGTTGACAAAAAACACGCAGATTATCTTTGGATGGATTGTCCACCATGAATGCTATCTTCCAACTTAATCACAAATCTGAGAAAGAAGCATACATCTAATATGGGTGACAGACGCCTAACAAGTACTTAAATAGTGCATATAAACATCTGCTTTCCGTTGTCTAGGCGATATCTTCGTTGCTGCTCAGTCGAACTGTGTTTCTATTGAACAATCCTCGTAAAAGCAATCCTTGTAAAAGCAGACGATGACGTTTTTTTTTCAATTAATAATTTTTAAATTACCAGATAAAAACAAAATCAATGATAAATGAAATAAAAAAATTAAAATAAAGCACAATCACATATTATAAAAACTAACAAAAGCATCTTAATTGGTCATAAAACATGCCAGTAGGCGAAATGTTGCGTTTTATTAAATTAACCAATCTAGACAATCAGGATGATAATAACGCTTCCTTTATTAAATTTTCAAATTTTATAAATCACAGTTTTTAAAAATCTTCAAAATATTTTGGCGTCCGTTACATACAGTTTTAATGTTACCGTAATTTCTTGAATAGACGTCCGGGCGTCTATTTGTCACAATGGTCCTGCCCCCCCCCCCCCCCCCGGACGATCATACGAATTGTAGGAAATCTAATACGCATTAGATAATATGATTTTCTGCTTCGGAATCGCTGGAGATGACTACCTCATTATTATAAAGTTCTTCATCATCTTCGATAACCAATGAGACCCGGCTTTTATTTGAGACCCGGCGTTTAATCTATTTTTAAAATACCGCCCGGCCTTTAATCGAGATCGGCGTTTATTTAAATATCTGGCCTTTATTCAAGATTTTACGGTATATTTTTATTTTCAGTATATTATTTTTTCCTAACTACACTCAAACCAAGGTAGATAATCCGGTAATACGGAAAGTAATAAATTTAAACTGGAGTTAATGCTCCGAATATAAGATAAAGATATTAATGGAAAAAGAGAAGGAAAAATTCCGCGACTGGATTCGAAATAGGAACCATGAGTTAAAGATTCTTTATAGGTAATATTTGTCATTATGTATCAAAAATTTTCCCCGCTCACTATTATTAACCACCATTGAACCATTAGTATATATTATATATAGCAATCGTCGATGTGATATTAAATTAGATTTGCTTCTTTACACATTTCTTTTCGTTAACAAGAAGCAGCAACATTGTGTGTATGATTATGATTCCGTTCTGTTTGTTTGTTCGATGCTGAGAATGAAGAGGAGAAAGAAAAAGAGAGAGAGAGAGAGGAGTCTTTTGTTGAGCTTTTGCTGTTGAAGCCGTTTAGAATTTCTGTGGCGATCGATTGGATTTTCCCCGAGTGTGGTTGGCCTCGGTCTCCGCCACGATGGGTCTATTTAACTATGTGGCTTTTTGTACAAGTCATTCGTTATTCTGTGTTTGCTCACTCTTAATGAGCTCTGTATTGATTAGTATTCCCATGGTTTTTTAAAAGTCTTCTTTCTTACCTCCTTTCCGTTTACTTTTAAATTCTTTTGCTCCACCACGGGTAACTGGCAATTTTTCCTTTTTACTTAGTTTTTAAATGCTACGCGTCTTCTCTCGCATAATTATGTTTGCTGTGCAACACTGTCGCGCGTTTGAAAGATTCTCGAAGTTTTTTTTTTAATAGGTGATTTTATTAAATATAATTTTTATGTTCCTAATTCTTTTATGAACTGAATAACAAAAAACGAAGCTTTATTGGCAACTCGCTGAAATAAAAATCAAAAGGATTAACCTGTTAAATAAATAAAGTTGTCATTTTGAGTTATGAGTGCAAGAAAGACGGACTACACTTTAAAATAGAGCTTCTTGAAATAATATTTGAAAGGAACATTTTATTTCATTTTTATTGTAACACATTATATGACAATGTTAATTTATTGTCATTAATTAAAAATAATTTGCTTTTACAAAGAAAAAAATAACCTTCAAAGATGACAAGTTTAGATGGAGAATGTATCAGCAGCACCTGGAATTTTTAGCATTTGAAATTAGCACGATTCATCATCAACAAAGGATTATAAAAAATCATATTTCAAAAAAGGTCGGTCTTTCATTATTTTATTTTATGTACCACAGCCACACAAATTATAATAAACTATCTTAAGAAATAGTTTCCGTTATTAGAATTTCTCACATGATATTATTGTAAAGGTATTAATAATAAATAAAAATTAAACACAGGGTAATAAGACCCTGAAAAAAGTTGACTTTCGGATAGAGGCTATCCTTTGTCAAAGCAAAAGGAGGATAATAGAGAATTATCTTGAAAATGATATTAGGAATATTACAAGCGACTTATGTATAGACAAAGAGAAAGAAAGTGGGAGAAAGAAATTACAGGCTAGAAGAAACAGAAGGGTACTAATGGGAATCCTGGAAATGAAATAGATGATGTGCTGGGATAGGACAAGAAAGAGGAAATACTGCGCTTCGGATTAATACTTACTTGGATGTTATTAATTGACGCAGTTCACTAAATGTCAAGTGCTTTGTCGAATATGCACTTCTCTGTAAGATATAAATCTACCACTTTGCTAATGCCAGGACGCATACTGAAAGATGACCACTTAGTGCCGAATAAATATCTTTTTGTGTACAACTGTTGCCTCCTACCTTCTATTCCTTATGCATCCACAGCTCTTCTAGTTCAGTTTATACATAGTTTTAGTTATGCCTTTTACGTAGTTTTAGTTATGCCAACATGCCTTATGTAGAAGAATGTGCAGGAACAGCCGCTGTGTTTATTATAGGTTGAGTGACCCCAATTAAACGTTCACAACAATTACGATAGAATACAGATGGTAGGAACCAAAACATAAAATAGCCATGAGGAACGCTACGGATTTGAGCTAGGGCATTATTTTGCTGGAAAATGTTGATAGATATCGTGCTAGGAATAGGGAGAGCAACGACTTCCTAACCGTTTAGGACAAACCGTCAGATTGACTTCGACAAACATCAGTGAGCGAACGTTGCCGATCGCACTTTCCCAGTAGGACTGGTGCTTTACTTTTCAGCTCTCGGTTTTCCTACTCTCTGTGTGTTAAAACAAATTGGTGGTGCATTATTTTTTTCTACGAATGTGAAAATTTCACCCCTCCTCGAACCGAGACTCCCTGACTAAATGTTATCTGGCTTTATTTCTAATTTAATTTTAATTTTCTGTTAATTTCAAACTTTCAAATGTTTACAAAATATACACGGCATTTTTATGATTTTTATATAATTGCTTTTTTTCTCTCGTAATGTTCTTTGTTAGTTGGTTAAGATTGTGAGCTCCGCAATTTTTAGATCAATGGGGTCTATGGATGATTCTTTTAAAAATTGTCAAATTAAAGAACACGTCTCTTAGATAATATATTTTGTATACACAAAAACTTTCGCTTCTCGATTTTTTTAAATTAATTTTTATAAGTAGGCTACGCAATCACTCCGTGTGACGTCACAAATCAGTCACACGTCAGCTCTGAAGATGAGTTTCTTTATCATCATCAATATTATTTATCTGCCAAGATAATTTCAAAATTGAAATACAGAATTGAAAAAAAAGTGTGAAAGGTAAACTCAAAGCATTTACTTCATTTATATGTTAAAGATAATAGCATCCACTTCAGTACTTGCACTGCGATTTATACAATTACAGCCAGCTGAGATACCCTGTTCGTGAGTTTATGTGATAGAGTAATAACGTATAACCTAATGATAATACTTATTAAGTTAAATAATAATCGAAACTTGCCAATTTATGCAGAATGAAATGCATGTATAAATTTATATATCGCTTATATAAATATGCTTCAAAATACGTAAATATACGTGATAAATCTATTTTGACCATTTTCGTCTATAAATTCACTGCTGCAACACGAATAGGTGCATATTAAAAGCACAAATAAGTGCAAATTTTCTGCTGCAAGCCCATTAAAGGCTAAGCTTGGCCTTCTTTACTGACGAGACCAACGAGAAAGACAGGCCTGGCAGCCAGCATTGAAAAATCACATCTTAGGGGTTTGAGCAACGATACAACTTTCATTGCCTTCATTTTGATTTCTTGTTTGTTGGAAACAATGCCCAGCTTTTCTCGTTGGCCTCGGTTATGACGAGTTTTCAAGTTTATGACGTCACGACCGAATGAGCTAATAAAATATGTTTTTTTTATGTACGAACTGTTTCTTTCTTTTTTTTATTAAATTTTAGCAAATTTAAAATTGATGCATAGACCTCATTGTATTTAACTGATATCTTAATTTGTTAGTTTAGGGCTTGGTCAAATTTTTTTTCTGATTTATTTAAAGTACTTTTATCTTATGTCTTAACGGCATTAACTTTAAATTTGATTTTTTGATCTCTTTTTAAAGAAGAAAGTTTCGAAGACATAGGTTTCTTCTTCGCCATAAATCATATTACATTTCAATTTCTAGTAATTGAATATGCGGATTAATTAGGAAATAAGAGCAACTTACTTCATTAAAACGTTCAAGTATGAATCCTGAAATCATGTAGGATTTCCTTTAAATTTTAATTTCTAAATTTTTAGCTGTAAGAGAAAATTACTTTTGTTCGCTCGGTAAAATAGACTTTTTTATGCTTTAAAACAAAATTATTATTTTTTCCTTAGGACCCGGAAAAGGAGCATTACCTAGTATACACAAGGATATGAAAGTTTGGCATGAAAGATTCAGAGTAAATAAAATAATCAATACCTTTACTTCCTACACTTTACTAATAGCACACAGCAAAACGTTCTTTTTAAAGATCAACTCTGGTAGAAACAAAGTTCGAAACATTGTTATTTCAATAAAGGAGAACTGATGTTTCAATTTCAATACCCGTAGTTGTATCCTACCCTGATGATGAAGTTTATTCGAAACGCGTAGGTTCTCATTAAATACTTCTACCATTTGCTAATTCTCAGTTCTCCTTTTATTGTTCTCATTACTAGCAAATTAGATCACAATGCAGTTATTATTATTTCGAAATAAAGTTCAAAACCAACTAACAATTGCATATTCAATTTTTGAATAATTTTGCTTTTAATAACAAAATAATAGTTTCTTAATTAAAAGGTTAATCAAACCAAAATGCATTATGCGATCTTTAATTTGAAATCGAAATTGCAAAGAACTGTCAGAAATAACGCTGAGTTCTTATCCCGAGGAATTTGGTTTGTAAATCAACATCCATTTCAAGTCTCTCCATACAGTAGGCGTAACAATATCTTAAAGCAAATCTTAAAAATGGTTATTTTGAAAGATTACTTTTATCTGCAATTTCAAAAGCATATATAACTTTGGAAAGATATAAAGATGAAATTTAACAAACTTGTTGATCATATGCGAAAATAAAATTTGAAAACTTAAGATAAACGACAACGTTTTCAAGACTATCCAAAAGAATGTGATTTTGGAATCATGAAGGACTGATATTGAAAGAAACAATGATATGATGATGAACAAGGAACACGTTTGTTATACAATATGATACTCAAGTTTTATTTCCTGTCCTACAACTGTTCAATATGGCCACCACTTGCAGCACGGCGCAGATCAAGACGATATGAGAATTATCCGCTAAGTTGGCAACACTGCAGAACTGAAGGCAGCGCTCTGCTGGCAACTGTGGATCACTAGATGGGGATAAAGCGCGACAGACGCTCTGTTGGTAATCTTCAAAACTAAGAATCTGCTCTTTACAATGGTATGCGGCTCATTACGTGAAGTTGCTTGAAGACTGAGAAACAGGACATGGAAATTGGTTGAGTAACTCTTAAAATAATTCGCATTGTTAATATTTCTTTTTGGAGTGTTAAAATCCAATTAAATTTATATCTTACTCTTAAATGGCAATATATATGTCAATACTAAAAAAAAAATAATAAAAATTTAAATGGAATAAACGTTGAGAGAAGCTGTATATGGTATTCAGTGTAATAACTAGGAGTCGAATTTAAGGTTGAAAAATATTGTTAAAAAATGAGTGGAAAGGTTAGGAAATAAGGCTGAAAAGGCGAGAGAAAATAATGAAAAATAATTTTTAAAATTACTAAGTGAAAGATTGACATTATTTTTTTTTGTCATATAACAAAAGCTAGCGTATTATATTTAATATACTGAAACATTACAACTATTATACCAGACGTGGGCAAATGAGGCTCCGAGAGCCACATGCGGCTCTTCGTCGAGTTAAATGCGGCTCCAATTGAAAATTTAAACGTGCTTTTTCAGAAACTTTTTCACTGAATCTTATTAAATTGACTAAGTAACTAATATTTTGCGATTTAAGATAGTGTAATTAAATACTATGTAACTATAGTGTGGCTCTTTATAATACATGAAAATCCTGAATGCGGCTCTCATTGACCTCAAGCGTGCCCAGTCCTGCATTACACAGTATGTCACATTAAGTTAATTCACTTTTTTTTCTTAAATTTTTTTCGCCAAAGCTAATACGAAAGTGAATTCTCGAGAACAAGATAGCGACAACCATTCGTCGAAAAAGTTACTGCAACCATTAAAGATAAACACTCGATGTTTATTCAAATTAAGAAACTTAAAAAAATTAGCTTCTACCCACTACAAAGAATGAATGGAAATGCCATCTTGTAAATACGAGCAAGTTTGTAAACAGCGTTCTGATTGGTTGTTCTTTTTCAACGTTGTTTTTTTTCAAAGTTGGATAAAAATGTTGGAACATTCAAAACAATGTTAAAGCATTTTCATTTTTTGGCATTTTGCTTTTTAAATTGTCTTGGAATAAAATTTTCTAACTTTGTAAATGTTTTCTTTAATGTATGAAGAATTACATAATGAAAAAAAAAATTATTATTAATGTTTTTTTATAATTTTTACAAAATTCGCGACTTCTAGAGCAAACGCTATCCTTAACTTTCTAGGCACAACTACTTATTTTCCAGGAAAAGGTGGAAAAAAGTGGAAAAGACGGAAAAGGTGGGTTTCATTGGAAAAGGAGGTAAAATTGTTTTTACGATACCCCTGATACATAAGAGGTCTTTGACATTTTGATTCGAAACCAAGGTGGGCGACCTTAAAATCTGAGCCCTAGTCATAATATACATTAGTTATCATAAAATGATGAAGAGAAATTGAATGACGCCTTTTTAAAATTCATATACTGTTTTAAATTAAAAAATTTTGTTCGAAGTCAAAAATAGCAACTTTTATATTTATACAATTATTTCACTAAGAACGGTCGATTTTAGAATGCAATTTAACATCAGAAAACATTTTGACACATATTAAAATTCTTAAGTCTATATAATCGGCCTATCTGAATAATAAATGTCTTCTGTAATTATATTATCTACTTCCCATTCTTTAATGCATTGAAATGAGAAAATGTATATCCATCTAATTTATCTGTAATAAAATAGATTGAACATATTTAAAGCTTCGATATTTTTTGTCGAAATGAAAATTACTACAAGCACAAATTCCATAAATCATAACAATTCGATTCATTTACTTCTAATTTAACTTTTAAATTATCATTATACGTATAAATGCATTTTCATAAAATAAAAATAACAAATAGTGTTATTAACGTATTCTTAGAAATAAACTTATCAGCACTTTATTGAGGCTTGAGCACGTCCAATTGTTCTCCAGAAATGCTTGAAAGCGCCGAACAAGAGAATTTTTGTTGACAGTATCCCGCAAAGCAGCCATTGCATTCCTATCATATTTGAACAAGTTGCCAAATCCGGTAATTCCATTCGTTGTTCTAAAATCAATATCTTGATCACAACTGGAAGCAGTTGCCCAGAAAAAGGCAGCGTCAAGGGAAAGGCTTTAAGTTGCGTTTAACAAAGTCCAGAGTGAAAACGATTTGTTGGCGGTGTTAAATTTTCCTAAAAAAGTAAATGGCCTCGCACGTCTAACTTGGGTAGTCCTTGAAACAGAAATATTTATTTTGTATCATTTTTATTTTTCAAAAGACGAGTATCACTGAAATGCCGGGAAAATGATTTCTTTCTTATATAAATAAACTAATTGAATTAAATGGAAATCGCCGTATTCTTGACAAGCAAGATTTTATTTAAAGAATATTGAATGCGGATGTTTCTCTTCACTAAATGGATATGGGAAATGCTTTGTAGAAGTGCATATTACAAAGCATTAAGGAGAAACGTTATTTTTTTATGAAAAAGCTGAATTCATTGAATATTTGTTCCCAGAGAGTAATTTACGAGGGTAAGGAACGAGATATACGAATTATAAAATTTTCTTAAAATATCCCCAAGTTTTAAGAATTAAACACTCACGAACATCTAAGTTCAGCTTGATTGATCGTCTTTTGGAAAGTAGGCTAATAGTTTTAACCTTCTTCTTGTTTATAGTGAAAGTTCTATTTTTTTAAAGCTTATATATTGTTAGAATTTTCTACGATTAAAAATACTTAACTCGGCATTATATTATACGAGAATTCTAATTTATCCGTGTTTGTAGAAAATTTTGCATCTTTGCTTTGTTGTAGAAGTTCATTAAGCCAATACAAGGATAAACAGATACTGCATAAATAAAATTCATTTCAAATGTTATTACAAGCATCCTATTTTGTAAAGTAAACAATAAAGAGTTAAAAACGGTATTTCATTTTGCCTTTGAGTTATGTGATTTTTAAAAAAGAAATTAGAATTCATGGTAAAGGATCGTTCATCTTAAATAAAAATTGGAAACTTTAGCACCCGGAAGAAGTCAGCAAATTTCGATCGGTTATGGCTAGTGGTATTTTATAGTTTATTCTGAGTAAATATAAATTTTTTTACGGTTTTTCTAACGGATTACGTTGGAGCCATTTGGGCGCCAGGACCGGTGAATATGCTGCGTCAGGTCCTGTCGCCCCGTCGTCCGCTTTATCCGCCGTTTTCAGCGCTGCGAATTTCGGGGCGAAAGTTGATCGATCCTTATCACGTGACCGATTCGTAAAGTGACTGGCCTCGTATTCGTAGCCGTCGGCAGAAACGATAACAAATATTTCGTCGAGGCCGCGATTCAGTTGCTGTCTCTAGCGCTTTACTCGCGTCTTCGGTTTAGATAACCAATGAGCCCTTTGATGTAATCGGGAGCTCTTCCTGCACAACTCGACTCTGATTTATGTTGGAAAAAGACAGTGTTGAAGGAGAACCCGAACCTTGTCTCCCCCCTGCCACCACACCCCGCCACCTTTATTCACCCTCCTTCGCATTGGAGGCTCCGATATCTCGACTTTACAGATGCGAAGGAATTTCTGAAGGAAAAATTGTGGGCTGCACCTCCACCGCCCATTGTTCAAGACTTGTGTTGCCGGCAAAAGTGCGCTTGTACGGGCTATGAATTACAATGACGTTGATGAATTACATTTGTTGAAAAGTACTTAGACATAATAACTAGCTTGCTCAGGAAAAAAAGCTATCCTTTTCAGTTCTGTCCATTGCTCAATACAGTCCAATTCAAAACAAAGCCGATGGCGAGTTCACCACATTGAATTACAGTTGCCGTAAAATATTCAGATAAAAGATTATTAAAATTCAATAACTTTGAAACCTTTTCTATCCAAATATTTTTGATCAGTGAAGAATATTTTCACAAAATGAAAACATAGCTATGAAATTTTATTTTACTTCAAAATAAAGAACACAGAAATATGGCCAGATTTGCTTTCATTCAGAATGTCTATAATTCTAATTTCAAAAAAAAAAAAACAGAACAACCAGGGCAAGAAATCTTTAAATTTGTCATCAGATTTAAAATTTGAATTCTTCTGCTTTCTTAATTTTTAAATGAATTGAGAAATATGCATTTATTAATGTCACATATTGAAATTGTTTTTCAAGTGATCAAAAATATCTGGAGTCAGTGTGAAACTTAAGAATATGAAAAGATCATTTCTTTATGAAATAAACGTTAAAATTAAGCAGTTTTTATACAATCAAACCTTAATAAAAGGAAAAATTATTTTATTAAAACCCTCAGTGTTCTAAAGCAATATACACTCACAGCAATATGCGGTTAATATGACCCGCTTGTGAGAGTCCTATGATTCTTCCAATACGACCTATTTAAGAGAGTCATTGGACACATATGTCAGTAAGAGTTGTTTGACCCGAATTTCCGAGTCGCCATTCTCGGGTCAATTGACTCGACTGTACAAGACTTAAGACTCATTAACGGAATGTTTACTATACGCGTATATACCTATTTACACATTTTTACATACATATTTATACATTTTCACAGCTATTTACACATTTATATAGTCATATTTACACAAATTTACACACGTATATGCACAATATACAGAAGTTTACACACGAGTATACACCTATTTACACAAGTTTACACTTTTGTAACTATCTGTATAGAATATATACACAACTTTGCGCACATTTAAACACACACGTTCAGAAATTTACACGTGTTTACACAGGATTACATACAGTTACTCATGTTTACGCTTATGTACACATCTGTACAGCTTATTTACATACGCTTACACAAATATGTACATAAATTTACACACGTGTATACACAATATATATATGTTTACACACGGGTATACATCTATTCACACAGGTTTACATACGTCTATACACTTATTTACACAAGTTTACATTTTTGTACACTTGTGTATAGCATATTTACACATTTATACACACACGTACACAAATTTACACACGTGTATACACCAATTTACACAGGTTTACATACCTATTTACACAAATTTACACACGTGTATACTGATATTTACACAAGTTTACATTTGTATACCGACCTGTATTTGGATTTTATCATCTCTATAGTCAAAATTCGCCAGCAGAAGATATAACTTCAAGCTTGTAGGCAGAAAAAAGGATTTTAATGATAACCCTGTTGCTAAATTCTAAAATAACGATCGCCGTGTTCATAGAGGTCGACAGCTCTTGAATGGTAAACAACAATAAGCTTAGGAAGAGAAACGACATCTTTTTAAAAGTCATTTTTTTTTATAAAATCATTTATTGATTTAACAATACATTCAACTTATAATGTACAATGCAATAAATTCACCATCACCTAATAGAATTGCTTTGCACAAAAATCAAGGGAATATTTTTTTTATAACCATTATATCGTTCTCATTATAAATCTGCAAGATTACTTTTACATTGCTAAATGGAAACTATCACGTATTGCTGAAGATGAAGGCTCATATGAGTATCCTTGGCAATCTGAAATAAAGAAAAAAGGTTGAATTTTAGATCAATGATTTACACTCCCTACAATAATGAAAAGGGAAATAGTGACATTTAGATTTAGTTAATATCAAATTCGACCTCCGTGCTGAAATTAAGTCAGCCACCCTTCTTACTTTCTATAAGGCTCCGATACACAGCTTACGGTGTTTAGATCCATTCTTGCTGCGAGAAACTAGGCATGTTGTTAGCAGTCGATAATAATGAATGCTGGCTGTTCAGTGGAAATGCATTTCAGATCAAAACGAGTAAATAAAAAAGAATCGTAACAATAATGAATAAGAAAATGTGTTAGCAAATAGATTTGAAACTATTAAATAAGTATAATTTACGTTAGAAAAAAGTGTAACTTACTTAGATTCCTGTTTTCGTTCAATTTTTATTGAACTGGTAAAATTTGAAGGAGCAAGACGAACAACGTTGGAGAATGGCTTATTCAACGTTGAGTTTTTGAAGGAGACTGTTCTCGCAATCAGAGTTGAAGAGAACTGATAGACAGTCTCTAGATAACTTTTCCCATCCATAGTCATATTAAAGAGTAGTATTAGTTCTAATAATTTTGTATTAATCTTCTTACTAACAGGAACGGCGAAATCGTCCAGTATCGCCATCCGCCATTTTCGTAACTTTATTTCTTATCTCTACCGAAATGATTCCCCATTTCCTATGACTTGGTTCGTAAAACTGTGTATGGCGCTGTTAGATGAGTCGGGGGGTTCGTAAACACTTGGAAGATGGATGGTACAACTTATCTACGAAGTATAATCGAGTCAGAGAGCTATAACCTAATAAAATGAGTCCTACGAGCTGGAAATTGCTGTGAGTGTATAAATATATAATATATAACCTGATAATCTTTTTTTCACATAAATAAAGATAGCACTGCCCTTTATCCAGACAAAAACAGAGTCCCTAATTATTAAGTACCGAAAGGTGCTTTATGCTATCAGTGTGGGGAAACGTGTCTGTCCGTCTGTCTGTAACTCAAACTCCTCCGAGGTTATGAAAGATTTTCAAAATCTGTTTTCGTCAGTCGATGAATATGGTTCATGGCACGAACCAGTTACAAATATTATCTAAATCGGTTCATTGGCACGTGCACAAATGGTACCTCTATTTTCCCGCCCAGCAATTTTCAATGGGAAGAAATATTGAGTAATATATCAAACAAATCGTAATGACGAGATAGATGCGGTTATTCATTACTATTTTCATCAGTCGATGAATATGGTACATGCCATGAAAAAATCATAAATTTTATCTAAATCGGTTCATTAGCACGTCCACAAATGGCACCATCACGACCCCACCTAGCAATTTTCAATGGACAGCTATATTAAGTAATATGTCAAACAAATCTTAATGACGAGATACAAGCGAATATAAATTACTATTTCGGCCAATAAATATGGTGCAGGAAATGAACCATTTTGAAAATTGTTGCAATCGAAACATTGGCACGTGCACTGATGGTACCTTTATGACACCTTAAAAAATTTTCAATGATAAGATATGGCATGTAATATATCAAACAAATTGTGATGATGTATCATAAATGAATATCACGTAAAAGTAATGATAGTCCAAATTGGTTTCAAGGAACCTGGTTTAGTGGAACCATTATGGTTCATTGGAACTTTCAATACCAAAATATGGCGTGTAATATATCAAACGATTTGGAATAAGGTGCCATGAATGATTATAACGTAAAATTCATGATAATCAAAATTGGTTTCAAGGAACCTGATTTAGTGGAACCATGATGGTTCATTGGAACTTTCAATGCTAAAATATGGCATGTAATACAGGGTGTAAATTTTAAGTTGACAAAGCAGAATAACTCGAAAAATAAGCTTCACACGAAAAAATGCGTATAATCCAAAGTTGATTATTTTCGAGGGGGCATCTGCTGGTGCTAAAATTAGCCCACCCCCCCCGGCCCCTGGGGGTGGGGCGGGGGGCAACTTTAAAATTTCAAATGGGAACCCCTATTTTTTATTGCAGATTCAGGTCCTACATAAAAAACTACGTACATTTTGTCTGAAACATTTTTTTTTATTTTTGGTAGATGGCGCTGTAATTCAAGAAAATCCATTTTCTCATTTTTGCGTGGAAATGGTTACGGAGAAATAAAAAATACTTATTTACTTCGTAAATTTTGCCGCAAAGTTATTATTTTATTATTTTTTGCCGCGGATTAGGATAATTTTGTTTTGTTTCGTGGTCATGAGGCCACACAACTTTATAATTATCAAACAAATCAACTGATTAGCTAACTAACTAACCGAACATCCTACGTACTAACGAGTGAACTCATTAACTAACAGAGTAAAAAAGTAAAAGACTGTGTAAAGATGAAGTTATTCCCGTTTAAGATTTGGTGGTCCTTAAAAGGACCGATTGTTTTCGTTTTATTTTTTCTTATTTGCAAATACTTGCAAGTAAATGAATTTCGGGGTGCTTGTATTTCCAGTGAGTCCCCTCGCCTCTCACTTTCGGCCTGCTTGTTGTCCTTAAATCCCTTGCATCTCGCCGTTTTATGAAATTAAATGTTCAAATTGATGACCTCCAACTTCGATGCATTTATTGACTCGTTTTGTAAATTCCTGAACACATCTTGATAACATGTCTGGTGTAATTGCAGCGCAAGCATCTCTTATTCTTTGAATCATGTTTTCGCGAGTGGTTGGCGTTTCCTTATAAACGATATCTTTGAGGTAACCCCATAAGAAAAAATCTGGCGATGTAAGGTCAGGCGATCTGGCTGGCCAATTCACAGGACCTTCCCTGCCGATCCAGCGACCATGGTAAAGTCGATGTAGTACTTCGCGCGCTACTAATGAATAATGCGCTGGACAACCATCATGTTGAAACCACATGTAGGAATCGAAATGAATAATAAATTAGTTATTTCCACGCAAAAATGAGAAAATGGATTTTCTTGAATTACAGCGCCATCTACCAAAAATAAAAAAAAATGTTTCAGACAAAATGTACGTAGTTTTTTATGTAGGACCTGAATCTGCAATAAAAAATAGGGGTTCCCATTTGAAATTTTAAAGTTGCCCCCCGCCCCACCCCCAGGGGCCGGGGGGGGTGGGCTAATTTTAGCACCAGCAGATGCCCCCTCGAAAATAATCAACTTTGGATTCTACGCATTTTTTCGTGTGAAGCTTATTTTTCGAGTTATTCTGCTTTGTCAACTTAAAATTTACACCCTGTATATCAAACGACTTGGAATGAGGTGTCATGAATGAATATAACGTAAAACTAATGATAGTCCAAATTGGTTTCGAGGAACCTGGTTTAGTGGAACCATTCTGGTTTAGTGGAACCATTATGGTTCATTGGAACTTTCAATACCAAAATATGGCATGTAATATATCAAACGATTTGGAATAAGGTGCCATGAAGGATTATAACGTAAAATTCATGATAATCCAAATTGGTTTCAAGGAACCTGGTTTAGTGGAACCATGATGGTTCATTGGAAATTTCAATGCTAAAATATGGCATGTAATATATCAAACGACTTGAATGATGTGTCATGAATGAATATAACGTAATATTTATGATAGTTGAAATTATTTCAAAGGTACGTGGTTTAATGGTATCATTATGGTCCATTAGAAACTTCCAATGTTAACATAGGGCGGTTTAAAAATATAGTTCCGCGAATGGTTTAGTTTAACCTTTCGGTACTTGGTTACGTCATTCCTTAATGGTTTATTATTATGAAGTAGCGGGAAAATGGAGTTTCTTATCGGATTTTACAAATCGTCTGTCTGCCCCCTTCATATTTTCTACATTTTTTGACATAGAAGGTTGAAATTCGGAATGTAGCTTATCATAGGCATGCCCTACTTAACATTTAGTTTGGTTATGATTGGTCTACTGGGGTCAGAGTTATGGAGGTGGGAGTGAAGACACAAAATGATCTGTATGCTGTGTAAATATGTAATGCAGTGAAATTCGGTGTGCAGATTGCTCTTGGCAAGATCAGCATTACCATAAAGTTTGGGCAACTTGTCCCAGTGGGGTCAGAGCATTCACGTCTTCTTTAGAACTATTAATGTTTTCAAATGGCAAGATATGGTATGTGATATCGTTCAATCGGAAATGATGATAAATGAACGAAGATAGACCTCTTTTACATTTTAAAAATACTACGTTCGAGAAAACAGGTTTTTGATTAAAAAAAAAAAAATGGGAGTTAAAAATAGATGAACTCAAGTCTGGGAAAAAATAAAAAAAACAAAGAGTGAGCCATTCCATGGAAATGCCACGTTTTAAAAAATATTTCTACGTTTCAGGGTAAAAAGAATATTTAATAAGAATTTGACTAATAATTAAGTAACGTAAATTTATTTACTCGTAGTGGATTAAATCAAACCGTGCCGCCTAAGGTGCTTTCGATTAGGCTAAGTGAGTGTTTGAAAAAAATCCGTCTATATTTTAAAAACAAAATAGTATCTTTGTTTACTCCTTGTAACAGAATAAAATATAAAGTACGGAATAGATTAAAGAAATAGCTTTCGTGGAATAAACGTGATTAAACATGAGAATCACTAAATAGCTTGAAAGTAATGCAATTTAGGATAGAGGCAGTTTAAAAGCGAAGGATAACTCGCTCGACTTTTCCAGAAACGAGTTGCTTTAAATTTAGACGTCGTTATCGATCTCGCTGTTTTATCAAAGGCTTCCTCAGTTGTTACTGTCTAAAATATTGAAGAGGATTTTAATGAAATAACGATATCGGTAGCGATTTCTGGGAATGCGTTGGAAAGGGGGGTAGGCGAACACTATCTTCTCTGAACTTACATTTATGGCGGTGGAATTAACATTTAAACCCGATGTTAATAGCTGCCAATTAGTCTTAGTGGGAATTGATGGACAGCAAATTCGGTTTAATATCACTGCATGCAGAAGTACTGCAATCAGTTCTTTCAGCCCAATATCTGTAGTAGATCAACACAAATAGTTGCCTTCAAGTAGTTACAAATCAAAAAAAATTTGAGTCAATCAACGGAATTTCCATAAACCATTATGTATTACTAGGGGCAATTACAATCCATCAGAATGTGAAGTGGAGCTCCAAACACGTGGTGATGATGTTGTTGCATGGGATGAATCGTGTGACGAAGATATTGTGACAGAAAAAAAAATGGAAACATTGAAAAGTTTTTGTCTGTTGAGAAAGTCAACAAACTGAAAGCGAACTCCCCATCATTTCCAATGCCGAAGCAACGATATCCATAATTTTTTTTTCATACAGACTACAGAAGAGAGAGTTATAAAGTTGTTTCAATAGGACAAAAATCAGGTTACAGTATTTCTAGAATCTGCATTAACAACAGATAATTTTTTTTTGTACTCAGACCTTAAATAAAAATTAAAGGTAAATTTATCAAAATTTTTCGTTATTCATTTTTAGCTTATTTGTGCATAAAATGAACATTCATAATTATAAATATATATTTTAGAGAGAGATAGCCTATGTATTTCAAGGAAAGGTCTGAAATAATACGTTTATTATTATTAATTTATTATTCTATTTATCTTTCTTTGTTGTCGGATCGGATATAGCGAACTAAAACTTTGGCTCCTTGAAGTTCGTTGTGGCTTGGTACGACGGTAGGTGGTTTCATTTGCAATGATAAGATGTGGAAAATAATTTTGAATAATATACATTATATGTCAAAGTTAGAGAAATATACAGGATGTCCCATAATGAGTGAACGAAAATTTGGTAAATGGTAGCATGAGTTATTCTAAGCAAATAAAGTTCATATGAATATAGGTCCGAATTTGAGCAATAACTGAGATATGAACAGAAATAAAAATGCCACCACCAATATCAACAAGTTATTAACTCAGGTTCTATAACATCTAGGATGATAAAACCTGGGATAAAGCAGCCGAGGTACCTAACATCATCTGAGAAGACAAGAATCAGGGTGGACACACTTGCTGACAAGATTCGAATCGGTGTTGGCAGTAGACATATCATTATCCGAGATCGTCTATTGGGATACAACCAGGGTACATAGAATTGTGTACACTGTTAAAATTTGATCGAATTCCAATGAGTAGTTTCCGAGTTAAGCATTCATCATCGTAACACATGCTCACATGTGAATACTAGCCAGCCTTATTACCCTATTATTCCCCCAAATTTCTATATCCTAGACGTTAGATCCTGAGTTAATAACTTGTTGATCTTGGTGGCGGCATTATTATTTCTGTTTATTTTTCAGTTTTCGTTCAAATTCTGACTCATGTTCATATGAACTTTTTTTTTGCTTAGAATAACCCATACTATCATTTACCAAATTTTCGTTCACTCATTACGGGACACCCTGTATAGTAAACGGATTCGTGAACTTACCATAATTATTTGTGCTTCAAGTTACGTAATCAAAGACTCACTGATCTGAGTCCAGCACGAAGCTCACTTTCAAGATCGTCAATCGATTGAATTCATGATTGTGTGATTGTGAAGGAAAAGTTTTTATTCTTCCTTTAATAGTTGTCTACAGTGTCAAGCATTTTTTAATTTTTATTGTGAAGGAAGTTGGTATTAACTCTCACGCACTTCATATTTTATTCGAAGAATTTTCTTATTGAAATCAAAATTTAGTGTTGATCTTTTGCTGTTCCATGGTAGACCCAGGGATTACTTAATCCTTACAGGACCTTCTTTTATGCAAACTGAAACATAGAAAAAATTATACAAGTTCACGTTATGTTTTGAAATATGTTAGTTTAAGGCTGAATTTTACACGGTGATCATAAATTCGCTTTATAGGAAGGGAGAAAAAAAATCACAAACACCTCTGTGATATGAAACGCCAGATATCTAGGAGATAAAATTGGTAATTTTTTTCCTTCTTATAAAGGCAATTCAACACTACAGTTTCGTCTTATTTTTTAATAAAGTTGATTTACCCGAACAGACAGAGAAAGATTCAGCTATGAAGAGTGGTGGGAGGGCATTTAGAACGACTTCTGTAAAATCATATGTTAACCACAATAGGAAGAACATTACACAAAAATTTCATTAATAATGTACATTCTCAGTTACTCAGACATTTTCGTTAAAGGGGCCTTACGATCATATTTGTAAAACAACCGATCGCAACTAAAATTTTCTGACTCATTTATATTTTGTACGATATAAACAAGCATAATAATTTTTGTTCAATTAAATATTTGAGAGACAAGCTGAAAAATTTTAAGCGTTATACTTTCAACAGAAATTGAACAAACATCTTTTTTTTTCATCTCAGCAATGATAGATGAGATCATTTTGCAATTTTCTGAGAATGACCTGGCAATGACAGTTTTGACAGTTGAGGATCAAAGACGATAAGTCGAATGACAAAGAAATCAATTTTTTATTGTAGGAAACGCCAAATGTAATGAAACATAGCCACTTCCAACGCTTCAAAACGCTGAAGAGTTTTAACGTGAAGTTCACGAGATCAAAGGTCAACAGAGAGGATCGCCCATTTCTACAATTAGCTTTCGAAAAAAAAAAATCTCTCAGCGTCTAATTAGCACATTTGGACGGTTGATGGAACGAATTTCCGAGTTGGAAATGGTCAATTATATTCTCGGAGTCAAAAATGGTAATGCTAGATGTTTGGAGAAATTTTATTATGATAATAAAGCACTGTGATTAAGAACATCTCAGAAATGCGAGGTAACTGTTACTGCTATAAAAATATCTTAATGAAATATTAGGAAGGAAATCAAGCCTAAGTGTGTCATCAAATAAAAGTTAATTCAGCACATACTGTCTATTTGCGTGCATTCCTGCTATCACGTGAGGGAAACGATTATGAAACTTTAATAATATTATTGTAACTAATTCTTGTTGTATTTTGTTCATTCACCGCTCAGTATTTTTTCTAGTTTTCCTTTTTATCTAGTACAAACGAATCTACTTTACAGGCATTACCCATTAAGACAATGCACGCAATCTGTTACGGTAACTCACCGATATGAATACGGAGTGAAACTAAAACCTAAAATTAGACAGCAATTGTCAACTGAAACATATTTATATCTTTGCCCTACTATCCGGTAAAAAAATAACCTATAAAATTTGTTAAAATCTTGAAAAAGCACATAGCCTACAAAACCAGTTTAAACTACATTGATTTTAGATTTTAGAAAGCAACATATTGAATAATTTATGTTTTCTATTTTAAAAGAAACTGTTTTCGATGTTCTTGTAACCACACATTGCTTTAACGACTGAGTTTTGCTACTCTTTCCATTCTGTAGTGAGGCGTTCAAATCACAACTGTAAACAGACTGACCCCTTCTCTTGACTGAAGGGAAGTCTTTCTATTTGGGTATGAGCGGATGCAGTAATGCAGAGAATAAACAGAGATGGGCCCATTGTTCCCAGCTTGACGAGGGAAATCTGGACGAACGTGGAAGCGAAGCCATCGTTTCTATGACACCGTCCGCTCAACGCGACAACCCCACTGTGAGCGTGTCACGCA
This sequence comes from Rhysida immarginata, assembly GCA_023313115.1. Lineage (NCBI taxonomy): Eukaryota > Metazoa > Arthropoda > Chilopoda > Scolopendromorpha > Scolopendridae > Rhysida > Rhysida immarginata. The sequence goes on along the minus strand of JAHWFO010012898.1, from coordinate 2,797,252 downwards.
ACAATGACTGAAGACATCTCCTTTTATGAGCGACCTTCTCTTGATCTCGTTTTCTTTATTATTGCCAGCGATAAATAGGAAAGAGAAATTGGACGATTTAAAATTCGAAATTAATTTCTGATCACGATTTAGGAAGGGGAGGAGGTTTTCTTCCTGTTTTATTCTTGTTGCCTTTCCCAAATCCGAAGTTAACTGAACTTTAGAGTAATGCGATTCTGAAAAAGAAAAAAAAAGTTAATTAAATTTTTCTTTGTATGAATGTGTGAATGTTGGGCAAGTTCCAATTTGTTAAGCCTACCGTAAAAAATTTCATTAAAGCGCGATTAAATTGGAAAAAAAAAACTTATATTTTTGATATTAGGATTTTTCATTTTTGATGGGGAAAAGCAATAAACGTACAGAATATTTGACATATCTAAGACCGCTAAAAGAGCCTTGCCCTATATAAACGAAATAGATATTGCCTCCAATTAATTATTTAAAAACTATGAGGGAATGTGATCTAAGATTCAGATATCTTCATTTGATATAATTTCAAATTAATTTACGACTCTTAAGATGTCCTGTAGATCATTTATAACTCTCCATTCTATTTTGAACACTCAGATATTCAAAACTGCACATTTCATGTAAAGTGTTTTATAAGGTATTCCGACTGAAGTGCACTTTTTAACAAAAAAAAATCGACGCGGCAAGAAGGAAGTCGGCATTTGAGCTTATATGTAAAGAAGAAGAAATGGTTAGACTTACGTAACATACACCCGATTTATTGGACAGAAGGCATTACTCAAAATGAGCAAGTTACACAGAGTGAGCAATTGTGTTGCTCCATTGTGGATAGAAGCTGTTACCCTACACGGCATGGATTCATTAAGTTGCCGGATAGTGTTCTGAGGGATGTCTTGTCAATGACCTGCAAGTGATGGGCTAATTCGTCGACATTCTGGGTTAATGCACTATCACATTCCGAATATATTCAAAGGAGGGAGTTCTGGCAAGCTGACTGGCTAAAGCAGCTCGCTGCAAGCATGAGGGAAAAAATACACGAAGAGGCATATCATGTGATGGAGCGTTATCTTATTAAAAAATGGGACGACAGCATACCAGATCGTAGAATGTCGTTAACGTTCTGCCAAGTGCTATGAGGGTACCACGAAGTAATGCTAAGGGGTCTGGCTATTGCACTCCAGACAATAATTCACGGTTGTCGGGCCATATGCGGCAGTAAGAGGGTTCCTGGACTATTTGGGCCTTGTCCAGACAGTATGCAGAATTTTGATCAGTTGTATATCCGGTCGAAACGTATTAGTATGAAATACATCATTACGATCGAGCCATTTTTAGGACTACGTCATTTTTTTTATTTATTTTTTGTTATACTGCAATACTGTCTTGTGACATTGATTGATATAGCCTGTTAGTAACGTGAACCTCCTCTTTTGCATCCAATACAGCGTTAATTTCAGAACATGTTGAAAATATTCTAGTGAAATTATTCCACGCCAGCAGTGACGGATTTCGTCTCCGACCGGATCCGAGACAAAAATTTGCTCGGGCCCTATTTTAGACAAAATTCTTAAATCAATTCTTGGAAGGCATTTGGGTTCCCTTTTCACCCACGGGCCAAAGACAATTGTCATTTTTGTCTATACTATACAAAGAGAAGTTTATCATCTAAATCTTGTGGCGTTGAAGGAGGTGAAGGCATGTTGCAAAGGACTTTCTTTAGTTCTCCCTTAAATATTCTGTAATGGTTCCTCATCGTCAACATTCGAACTTTTAAGGGTGTCAAGCAAGGGTGTCCTCTATCTTCCTTTCTGTATATCTTTTATTAGTATTCATATTTGGCGATTGTATATGCTATTGTTGTAACGTAAGCTTACTGTCAAGTTTCATGAACCGTTCTATGACTTTGTGATTATTAGGATATGGTACATTGTCCTGTTGATAATGCTATATCCAGAGGGGTACACTTAAGAATGAATGAATGAATGAGATTTAACAGAATACATTGGATTCATTTTTTGTATGAAATCTTTTACAATCAAACTTTGCGATGATTACTGGAGAACGATAGGAAACTATGAGTTGTAATTTGCATTTTCAGAAAATTTAAGATACGAGAAAAAATTATTTTTAATCTAATCTATAGATTCTCTGGAGAGAAGATATGCCAGAAAAACTATGTCATGTATCCATATATATTATGTTCCATGGAGTTAAGGAATAAGAAGTTATGAGAGAGGAGGCGAATGGTAGATCGGATTCCTTATTCAATCTAGCAGGGAGTTGTAATATTAGATGAAATCGAAATGAAAGCCTTACTAAGAAACCACTTCGCGAATTTATACTATCTGTTGGAAAAAGAAAACAAACAGGGAACTATGAGAATCAGTTATTTTCACGGACATCAGTGAGACTATTTTTTATCCAATCGAAAAAAGAAAAAATGGAATTTTTGGATCTCAAAATTATCGTTCATTCTTGCAACAATAATAAACCCAGCGACTGTAACTACTTCAAGATGCTTTGTTGCCATTAATTTTAGGCATTAACCTGTTAAAAAAAAACTTTTTAATGATCCCTAGAGATTAATATAGATCAATATTTATCTATATTAAATAAACGTTATATATTCTAACGGCATCACGAGAATAGCTTTAACTTGATAAACGTTTCGATGATATAGTTTTAATGACGTCAGATCATTCATTGCGATGATAAACATTTTGATCACATCACACGCTTTATCTCATGCTGTTGTGCTCAAATTCCGACTGTCAATATTTCCTTACTCTTAATGAATTTTCGAATCAGTGGCTTTGATTCATATTTCGCCACTAAAACAACAACTTTCATCATAAAAATAACACGGAACAGCGAACTCAGCCATCAACAATTGAATGAGAGCAGTGAATTTTGATCCTGACTTTAAAAAAAACAATTGCTATTCATTTTAAATGTACAATGAATCGATTTTATATTAATGGTGTCTGTGGTTGGAACATCGCGGTTATTCAGCACCTTTGATATCAGAACCGTCAAACTGACATTACTTGACAAGAAGGAAGATTCCCGTTCTTAAAGATGAGCATGAAATTCTCTGTTCTCATGAATCGACAGATAAATTCAAATTTGACACTTCACGGAGTTAACGTTTTTACTAAATGAACGGAATTTAGGGGAAGTTACATGAATATTACTAGAGCTGTTCACAGAGTAGTTGAGAACTTGATCACCAGTCCTATTCAGGGATGATACTGACGAAAACAGCCATGGACGATCTATATCTGATTCTTGTGACAAAAATACTCAACAAGGAGAACACTGTTAATCCCAAGAATATTGTGAACTAGACCTTGCTGATTTACGGTTACCAAGCTACACAGTCAGGATTATTTAAGATTAATTTATTAGCATAAGAAAAAACTTTAATCTTTCGAGGACTTAAGAGATTTCATAACTTACGCCATTACAATCTGGAGATGTTGGAGAACTATGGCATATATCAGATGGTTATATACATGTGGAGATTACATTAGAAAGCTGATCAATTTCATAAATTATCTGATGTTCAAAGTTTCACTTAGAAGCAGTTTTTCATAAACTAATTTTTTGAGACATTGGAGATTGGAGAAAAATCTTGATTGGTCCAACGCCAGAGATCATCTTACAAGCATGATTTTTTTCGTCGGAATGCTCGGAATAAATGTTGTTAATTGTTTTATGTTGTCTTTCTTCCTTCTTTTATTAGTGATGTGCTTTTTCTCGTATTTCTTGTTGTCATAGCAATTGCGTTTCCTCTATTCGCAATGGGGCAAGACTTTTCTCGGTTTATATGCATTTCCTTATTGATTATTAAAGGAGTTATTTGAAAGGTTTAAGAATGAAGGAACCAACTGGTAGGCATTTATAAAATAAACATCTAAAAATGAACAAAGAAAAAACACAATTAAGCATTAAATTTTATATGGTGATTAATTATTCAAATTTTAAATATAAATTAACATCGTAATTGATAACAAATAAATCAGATGGGACGTTGAGACTATCTATTAAAGTTTTCTTCAAAGAAATTTGAAATTTCGTATGTAAATTTGTCATGCAAAAAAAAAAGGTTTTGATAATCGCATATGATATATGACAATGCTGTGAAATAGCAAGCTGAATACTCTTCGAAAAATTTCCGAATATTTTTCAAGATATTTGCCAGAAGCTGAAATTTCATCTCTTTCTCGAGTAGATTGAATTCTTAGAAAAGCGAGTCTGGAGTGAATTGTTTGCCAGAACCCATTGTTCGCTTTTGATTATACTATGCGTTTGGTTACGTGAAACAGCCTTAACTCGTATGCAAAACAGAAGCCTCATTTGGACGTTTTCGGACTCTTCCATTCCGGTCTCGAACTTGTTCCTTCACCCTTCAATAACAGAAAGTTCCTGTCCCTTATTTTTTTTTGTTTATTGCTTATTTTTTTGGCTTTTTGGGATACATCATGTAAAGAATAAATGTAATAAGCATATTAATGTTGCCATACTGTATAACTATCATCATGAAGCAAGTACATGTATTTTTTAATGAACCAAGGTGCTCTCAGGCCTTTTTTTTTCTAGCGCTTTTGCTCCCATCTTTCGAATTCTATCTTTCCATAAAATTCCATTCTAGAAAATTTTCATTCAATAAGAAGTCTCGAAATTAGAATTTTGCATATTTGTACAAATTTGAAATTGATGACAGACCAGCACTGTAGAACTTTGTCCCCTCTTTTTCTGCAGACTTTCAGGTATGAATTAGTTTTGGTTTGGTTTGGTTTGTTTGGTATTAACGTCCTTTTCAACTCTCATGGTCATTTCAGGACGGCGTTATAGGGGCCGCAAATTTTGACTCGTAAGGGTTCTCTAACGTGCAGCCGGCAAACGACTACACGGGACCAATGGCTTTACTTCCCTTCCGAAGGAAGTGCGTGATCTCAGGATTTCACCCTGAAAAATCCTCGTCGTCCTCGGCCGGGATCGAACCCGCGTACTCGGGCATCAGAGGTGATCACGCAACCGCTGAGCCACCGAGGCCGATGAATTAGTTTTGGTTTTTGCTAACTAATATTTTTAAATGAGCAAAATGAACCCTGTTGTTTCCGGTTTCCCGTAAATTCAATAGGATTATGAATTTACTTTGGTCAATTTTGAATTGTATTAATTTGCTACTTTATTTTCGATTTTTATATTTATTGGATAGCACGGCATCGCATATCGTTGATTATAGATAGCTCTCCAAAACCTAAACGAATAATTACAGAAAAACACAAATTGCCCAGAAATCGTACTTCTATATGAATTACCTAACTGATTTTATTCTTTTAGGCCTATGCAAATATTAGCCCAGACTTTATTCCATTAACTGGAAAGATGAATTTAGTGCGTTGGTTAGTCGTTCTGCTTTGAACTTAAATGGAGTCATCAGTTGATAGACAAAACCAAAATAATTTTATTATTTATTTAAAAAAAATAATGCGTTTGTCGTTGTATTTTCTGAAATGGATGTATATTGCAAGGCCTCCTTCAACTGGATTAATGCTTCCTAAAGCCTTTCTGTTTTAAACAGAATTTTTGAAAATTGTAGATTGGTATTTTTTTTTTACTTATTTATTGTTTTGAACTGAACACCCTTTCATTATAATTTTAGTCGATGTGAAGAAGTTGCGTTTTAATATAAAATGATTTCTGAAAAGTTAATATGAAACAAGAGCCCGTCCCTTTTAAATTATTTTGTTGATAGGAAGCCATATAGGATGACGAACGTGTCTTTGAATCTGAAGGGAAAGCAATAAAAATGATATTGAATTTCATCTTAAGAAGTTTGATATGAGTTTTCCGAATTGTTTCGCAGTATAGTTTTCAGTATCAAAAACTATTTTGTAAGAAATTAAAATTGCACCTCTTATAACTAATACTGAAATCATTCTTTGTATTTTTATTATTTTTCAGTATTTTTTAATATTTTATTCTTGAGCATCTTTGCGAATGAAATGCGAAAAAAATTGTTTGTTTTTTTTTTTTTAACCGAGAACTTTCGAAATAAATTGTAGGTGGCGAAAGTGGAGGAGAAATTCACGGTGAAATCATCACAAGAGAAATGAAAAAACAAGAGTGATGAAAAAAAAATCAATATCTCCTTATGTCATCAACTTCCTTTTTTAAAGAGATTTAAGGTGAGCAACACATCTGCAAAAAGAATTCTGCTCCATTGGATTATAGAAAAAAAAAAAAATATGAAGAAAATAAATTTTAAAAACTGCAGTGAAGTTCTCACGCCAATGTATTTTTAAGGCAAAATGAAGGTTGTTTTTTTATTTAATTGTTTGAAATGGTCTATAAAATATTTTTTCAGAGTCATAGTTCTATTCAGTAAAATATTTGAATGAAGTTGTCAGACATTTTTTCCCTAATCTGTAAAATTAGTAATTAACATGAGAAGATGATTTCAAAAGTTTTGCACACGGCAAAAATTTTTTTCTCTTTTAAAAGTTCAACCTAATTTATAAAATACATTTACGGGCCTTAAAATTATTTTCCGTTTCTCTTTAGCATGGCTTCTCAAAATTTGGGTCATCACACCCGAAGCATTCTGAATGACGCTGAATTTGCTTCTGCACAATGGTGTCTTTAATTTTGGGTAGTCAAAAATTGGCGGTCTCATTTCAGGACTACCTGTCATGATGGAAAAGTACTTCTCCAGACCACCACGAAAGAGCTGATCTGCGTCATTGTCTGCTTTCTTAATAAGACAAAGATTTTCATAGTTGTCCTTGTTTTTAGAACAGGAATAAGTTAACCAGAAAACGCACACATAACATTCTACACTTGTGTCACAGCTGGCACAACAATCGGAGCGACTGCATTTCCTACGGGATGATGTGCAGAACTTTTGATATGATCTACGTAGTTCGGTTATAAAGTCGGCTTTAAGGCGATTGGACCGATTACTCCCTCATTTAAAGGGCCCCTACGGTAGACTAATCTATTCCCGCCTCCCCTTGGGCCTTTCATCTTGACAACCTGGCTGTCTTTAAGACACTTAGTGACAGGATAGTTGTACAAGTGTCATGCGATGGCCGAATTGGTAGAGACGTGAACTATGGCAATCGAGGTTCTGGTTCGAATCCAGGTCGCAGAATTTTTCCATCCATTTTTTTAAATAATATTATTACTTGTAGGGGCGCTAGCTACTTACAAAAATGCACGCTTAGTCTCTCCGTTTATCCACCCATCCACACAAGAACTTGAAAACGGATTAATTTTTTAAATTCTGTTTTTAACAGCTTTAATTCATTCAAATTATAAGAATACAATTCAGCATTCTTGCGATAGCGGTTTCTTAACGTTACTAGAGTTTGTGCGGAGCAAGTAATTCTAAAAAGAATAGTCTGTTTAAAGTGTTTCTCCGTTAATTGTATCCATGATAATTCTAACACCGGGCAACTCTTCTCCGCATTGACAAGAACACTCATTTGGTTATAGCGTATGAAATCGGTCGATCCGTTGCTAAATTTTTGATTTTTTGTAATTTTTTGATTTGGCTTCAGATTCGGATAGAGCATCAAAAAGTAAGTGCACATGTTGTTCCGAATTATTAAAGTTATAGAAACATAACCTATCTATCCAAGAACACGACTAAGATGGCAGTCAAAATTTAGTAAAAAAAAAAACATTTTGTATATGGTGATCAATTAAATAGATTTTCACTTGTCCATCTATTGCCTATTGCGGTCAATGAAATCTCATTTCCGCCCTGATTTTTTTATCAGATGGGCCGGAATGGCATTTCATTGACCGGAATAGGCATTAGATGGACTAGTATGTAATACCATTTGATTGACCAACATATACAATATAATATCCAGACTTTAAATTTTGATCAAGCTTTGACCGACATTTTGGTTCTCCCAATATACTCATCGTCAAAAAAACGTTGCACCCAGAAGGAATCGTCGATTGAAAAGATATTTGAAAGGATGAGCTTGGGTATGACTAAATGTATTGGTCAAAATGCCAAAATCATTAAACTCTCAATAGGATGTTGGGCCACCATTTTTAATCCATTCTGCCACACGTCGTGGTATGGAGCTGTACAAGTTCTTAACGTAGCCTTCATGCAGCTCATCCTATGCACACTGAAATTTGGCTTGTAGCTCTTGCAGAATTATATATTGGCGCTTTATCCGAATGTGAAGTCAAAATAAAAATAAATTCGAAAAAATTGGCAAAGAACGATCGACTTCGCAAATATAATAATGATAGTATAAATTGTACAATATAAATTTTTAAATTGTGATAATATACATCAAAAGGATGTATAATGATGATGTTTTTATCTGTCTTGCGCTTTTAACATTGTTCTGATAATGCAGTACCACGCATTCTCAACTGTTATTTTTTCTCCTGGCACTTGTTCTCTCGATCAATTTGTAAAAATTTGCCTGTACGGTGCACGTAAATTTTGGAAGGGTTTCAGAGGAATGAATAATTCGAATTAATTCGTAAGTGAATACATACGAGGGGCAGTCAAAACGTTAGCGGAATTCCTTAACAGATGGCAAACGAGCGATAAGAGAGCGATCCAAATTTTGTGGAAGAGAGAACAGTTTCTCTGCTCGCAAGCGTAATAAGGCTTGACAAGTTTCAGCGTGCCCTTTCGTTACTTTTCCGTTTGAAGGAGACGTGAGTGTTGGTTGTTTGTCGCAATGTTCGACGCTATCGGCCCTTCGGAGGAAGCGGCGCGACAAGTGGCAGGGACAGTGGTTTCTGCATAACGATAATGCACCGAATCATTCTCTTGTTGTGCAGCAATTCCTTCCTAACAAAAACATTCCTGTCATCCCTCAGGCACCGTACTCTCCAGATCTCGCTTCTAGTGATTTTTGACTGTTCCCGTCTCTGAAAATGGGCCTCAAGGGGACACGTTTCGCAACCAAGGAGGATATCAAGTCGAATGCGACAGACGAGCTCCAGAAGATTCCACAAGTAGCCTTCCACCGATGCTTCCAAGACTGGCAGATTGGATAGACATGTGAGTGTTCGCGTTCGCAAGGATGCTACTTAGATAAGCGTTGCCTTATGTCCTACTATATGTGTTACGGTATACCATTATTCCCTCTAATGATATACCGCCATTCCGGGAACTTTTTGACTGCCTCTCGTATATTGATATGTATTTATACCGTTAGGTATATAAATTTCTTAAGTTTTTTTCAATGTTAGTCTGGTGTTATATTGGTCAACATTTTAAGGTCAACGTAATTTATGTACTTAACAATTAATGGCTGAATTTTTCGTAGAAATCTTGGATCTTTCTGCAAGGATTGTTTCAAAATATTTGTCTGTTATCAGCACATTAAAAAAGAATGAAAACGAATAGCATTTGCACTTTCATAACTTGTAAGGTCTTATGTCATCTTACAATTGTTAATTCCCCAGTCAGCTATTCACCTCATCCGGAAGTTATATCTGAAATCGTCAAAACTTTTCAAAATGAAGAAATTCGAAATGTATGGATAAGAACTGTTCAAAAAAGCAGATCTTTAAAATTTGTCGGGATAGCTTGAAATAACATTTTCTGTATATTATTCAAGAAATCTAATACTACTACGTTATAGCTAAAGCTCTTTCTTGGAATGTTTATATGACTTTTTTAATATAAGGTGTGCATTTGTTTATTGCGAGGAAAGCCACGTATATGACTAGCGTTAACAATGCTTAGTGAGGCCGTGAAAGTCGAACGATATACAAACGAGTGCACCAGAGTAATATTTTCAATATCATAAATAGTGAGGTGATAAAGGGAAAAAAACTCCTGAAAACATTTTTGATTTATATTTTAATTTGGACTGATCATCACTCACAAAATCTGAGTATCACCACATCACCACATCTTCAAGACATCGCTTTTACACATCTGATTATCACTACATCTCTAGAACTTTATATTCATCTTCTACACATCAGTTCTTTATATTCATCTTCCAACCTCTATCTACATCTTTCCCAATTCAACATTAGCATCTACATCAACTGTCCTGTCAACATCGACGCTAACATCTGTGTTTCTTCTTCAATCTCGTCATTCTATTACTCGGCGAGTTTTGTTTTCTATTTATTTGATTTATTTGATTATTTAGTTATTTTACCATTATTAAAGGAGATATACATATTAATTCTAGATACCATTCAAATTTCAGGGAGCTTGAGAGAGGGGAAATTTTTTTTATTTTTTTTTATTTTTTGATGCAACATAGATGGATGCCAGTGAACATGTAACATGACCTGAGCTTATACTGATTCCAGAGTGGCGCATACGCAAAATCGATTTGATTATAAATCTGCAGATGAACTTTGGTCAGATTCAAAAATAGCCTTCATAATGCAATATTTTGATCAAGTGACAGATAAAACGTTGCAAACATACGACAACTAAAGATATAAAAATCTGTTTTTGCGTAATTTTTCAGGACCTGTCCCAGGATATAAAAATGTACGTTCGATCCGAAAATAGCACTGACAGATTGTCATAATGGCACAGAATAAAGAACAAATAAAGCTACAAATCGGGTTAATAAAGAATCTGAATCGTCTCTATTATTAGCCGGCTTATTGGCCGAGAGCGCTGAGACGCAGGTCTTATCGCTCTCGCAACCAGCAAGTCGCTGGTTCGAATCCCGCTTGGGGCATGGATGTTTGTGATCGTCCTTTATTAGGAGCTTTAGCATAAAAGCTACTTATAAGAATGCGCCCTTGGTCTGTACGTTTATCCGTCCGGCCGTCCGCCGTTTGCACGATAACTTGAAAACGAATTAACTTTTTCAAATTCTGTTTTAGAAATATGACCATCAAAGTCTTAGCTCGGCCGTATCAACTTTTCAGAATTTTTCGTGGACCCCTTCAAGTCGAATTCACGTGCTAAAACAGTGAGTGTAAAGAATACCAAGCTAATGGCATGTCATATAACAATCGATTTATCAAGAAGGAATACATTGTTACTTTCTGTTCATCTCTTTTAAGCATTACTGATATCGGTGCGCGCACGGGAAATCGCTTTGTCGACGCACGATTGCTCAAGTGCTTATTAAGTAGTGGAAGAATGGAGCTACTTATTGGTTTTATAAGGACAGTTCGTCCTTTTCATAATTTCTACATTCTTTGAGGTAGAAGGTTGAAATTCGGAATGTAGCTTACTATGGGCATGCCCATTCGCACTATTTATTTTGGTTTTGATTGGAACAATAGGATCGGAATTACGGGGGTGGGATTCAGGGAGGTCAACAAGTCTGTGTGCTATATAGTATGTAAAGGCGTGAAATTCGGTATCCAGATTCCTCTAGGCAAGATCTACAGTACTATGAAGTTTAGGCCCAATTGTTCCAGGGTGGTCGGATTTGCGGGGGTGGTAGTCACTTGGTCCTTAGAACTATTGCAACAAATGGCATGTTATATATCATACGTTCGGAAATGATGAAAAAGCAAAGAAGATAAGAGGTTTTTTTTACATTTTATACATATGACGTTCGAGAAAATCAATTTTTTTGATTAAAAAACTTGGGGAATGTAAAAAGTGCACATAAAGGGGTAAAAATAGATGACCGCAGATCTGCCACTTGCCTTCCCCTACTCGGGGGAGGGGGGTTAATTTCTTTTTAATAAATGTAGAAATGTATTTCTCCTTCACTGCTAAAGCTCCTCTTTGGAATGTTTACAAGATTTTATTATAAAAGGAAAACCCCGTGTTGGGCTTCGGCCTGATAGGGACAACCCGCGGGTTGTTTAGATATATACTTAAATTATTAGGACCGATAGGTACTTATGTTTTCACAATGTACGTTCGTCCGTCTGTCTGTCCGTTGGTGCTCTAGCTTTCGAACGCTTCCGAATATTCGACTTCCGTTTTCGCAATTCGACAACTTAGGGAAATCGGAAGACTGAGTTCGTTGGTGGAAAAAAATCGGTGAACTACTTCCGGTTCAAAAGGTCAAAAATAATATAGGGGACCACGTTTTTCACTATACAATTCCATGTATAAATGGCCTGTGCATTGCCAAATGCTGTTCTCCCTTTAAGATTCTATAGATAAAGCAGAGAATGGCTTGTGAATTAAGTGAAGACACGTGATCGTCTTCCTTGATGGTCAATATCAGTCAGAACTGGTTCAAGGGTTTGTGGTTAAGTGGTACAATTATGGTAGATTGGAAACTTTCAATGCTAAGATATGGCATGTATTATATCAAACAGCTTGAAATAACCTGTCATGATTGAATATTAACGTAAAATTAACGATAGTCGAAATAGGTTCAATGGTATGTGGTTTCATGGAACCAGTATGGTTCAGGGGAAACTTTCAAAGCTCAGATTTGGCATGTAGTATATAAAAAAACTTGGAATGATGTGTCATGCTTGAATATTACGTAAAATGAATGATAGTCAAAATTGGTTCAAAGGTACCTGCTTTTCATGGGCCCATTATGGTTCATTGGAACTTTCAATATTAAAATATGGCATGTAATATATCAAATGGCTTGGAATGTTGTACCATGAATGAATATAACATAAAATTATTAATAGTCGAAATCGGTTCAAAGGTGCTTCCTTTTCATGGACCCATTATGGTTCATTGGAATTTTCAATGCTAAAATATGGCATGTAATATATCAAACGCCTTGGAATGATGTGCCATGAATGAATATAACGTAAAATTATTGATAGTCGAAATTGGTTCAACGCACCTGCTTTTCGTGGACCCATTATGGTTCATTGGAATTTTCAAAGCTAAAGTTTGGCATGAATATATCAAACGACTTGGAATGATGTGTCATGAATGAATATAACGTAAAATTAATGATAGTCGAAATTGGTTCAAAGGCACCTGGTTTCCTGGAACCATTATGGTTCATTAGAACTTTCAATGATAAAATATGGCATGTAATATATCAAACAACTTGCAATGACGTGTCATGAATGAATATAACGTAAAATTAATGATAATTGAAATTGGTTCCATGGTTCGTGTTTTAATGGTACCATTATGGATCTATTGGAAACTTTCTCTGCTAAGATGTGGCATATAACTACTTACGCCTTATATTATCAATAGTTAGTTTGTGTTAGGCAAATTTTAACATTAGCTGGTAGCTACTCATCCCTTCAATGATATATGCTTATGTAGAAAAGCGTTGGCAATAGTTTTTGAAGAAAGATTATTAAATAGGAATGCTAACAAATTAAAGGATTCGTATATGTTCTAATCTGTATAGAAATGCTGCTTTCTCCATTTAACCTTTCAGATTGTTTTATTCAGTTTGAAGTATACGTTTCCCTTAGAAGTACGCCTTTCTTAGCAACCAGAGGCTTCCTTTGCAACCTCATCTAATTCATAACAATGAAAGGCTTCTTTAGATATCAAATGCTTTCCTTTTCGTTCTCGATTTCTTTAAAATCCTATCGGTCCTGGGCATTTCGGTTGCCGGACTTGTTATTTTCATGAAATTTATTTGGTATTCTTCGGATTTCCTTTACAATCTCAGTGACTGCGGTATCAGGAAAAAAATTATGTATTGCTGTTAAATGATATTTTTATAAGTCCCGAAAAGAACGTTTTTGTTGGCTTCTATGAATTGAATGGAATATACATATGAGGTTTGGTCGAAAAGTAACTTCATGGCTGTAACTTTTTTATGTTAACCAATTTTCAAAATTCTTTTTTGAATCTGATACATACATTTGTCCTCTATATAAGCACTATTCACTTTTCGACATAGTGTCACGGAATTCGAATTCTAATGCGAATTCCGATGACGTAAGCATTCGCTTTCACTTTCGGGTCTTTTGGCACTCGGGGAGAGAGAGAAGGCGACGTCAGCACCGGCGTCAGAGCGATCATCACGTCCCGACCAATGGGAGCTTCGATGACGAACTGCGCGGGAGAAAGAGACGAAATCGAACGAGGAGAGGGAAAAGGAGTGCGCGGCCAAGAGAGAAGGACGCCGGATCCGTTCTCGACTTCGGGAAAGCAGATATTCATGGCAGCGATCTGTCTATGATAAACCGACTGAGTAAAGAGGGAAGCAATTCGTCGGAGATTTCATGGAGTCCGTCGAAGAAGCCATCTGCTTTGCGGCCAGCGAACACGCCTTGCAGGCAAGCAAGCGTGGCGGAGGTGTCGCCAACGTGGCAGCAGGAGAGCAGTGCCAGCAATTTTTCCCCACGGTCATGGATTCCCGAGTCGCCTCAAATATGAGAAGTGCTGTCGAGGATCGAACGACCATGTTAGTAAGCGTTGCGTTAATTGTAGGCAGTAATGCCAATTTGTTTAAAGCGAGCTTCAGTGAGCTCCGGTATCGAGAATTACGTTACGAAACGATAGCACAAGGATTATGGCCGTACGGGTTAACGGCATATGTTCGCCAGGATTTAGGCTTTACCGTAATCCGGCCTAGTGCTTCAAAAGTCCGTTGGTGGCCTTAGTCTTCGGTCATCCTTATTGTAATAATTACGCTGTGAGTTGTAAAGAATATCTAATATTTGCAATTATTTATTGTAGTGTCTAACTGTGCTAATCATTTACGTTTAGCAACTATTTGAATTCTGAGTGTGGAATGTTTCCACCAGTGTCTACCTGTTGTAAAAAGACTCTCACGAACTTGCCTCTATAAATTGTGAATACTTTCTTTGTATTCAGTGTATTAGTGTGTTATTACTGCTCCCGGACTTTGGTTGTATTACACATTCAATAGAGTTTGAACTGTCTTTATTAGTTGTCAGAACAAGATTCGGCTCTGTTGATAATTCACGTTTTACTGTTGGAAGTAAATCATATTGTGAAGAAATATTATTTGATCTATTTAGATTTGTTTAATAGGATTAAGGCTTTATTTCTTTTATGGGATAATTGCTTTAATTTTTGAATTAATGGTATCCCTGTGGGCCGAGTTTAAGCCAGCTATAGATATGCTCCCTTATAGCTATTAAGTATTATGGTTGTTTACTTATGTAAGCTTAATAAGTCATTAAGGCTGACTGTTGATATGTGATATGTTACGTTATGTGCTCTGGAATTCATTAGCCAAATGGAGTAAACGTTAATAGGCATTAAGGACAATGAACTTTTTGCTACCCATTGCACTCTTTATATAAGGAATTGAGTATTAAGAAATCATTCTTGTTTTGTGCAAATTATTCAAGTGTTGTTTGCAACTGTCCATTTTGCATTTATCCTCTTATTCATTAGTGTACTCATTAGAGAATTATTTTGCTATGGAACTTAAATGTTTAATCCGTCTGAAATTGATTGGCTTCAATGGTTATGATACGAATTGTATTTATCAAGCAACGTGTTTGTTTGGTTGCCATTGGCTAATATTAGATCAGTAAGAATTGTTTGATTATTTGCCATTTATACTTTATATACCTGAAGTATTTAGCTTAAGATTACAATTTCCTATTGCATTTATTGCTTTGATTTTATTTATTTTCATCAAATAAACTTTATTTAATCATAAACTGTTCACTGTACGTGTTTCTAAGACTTCCACTGTGCTTTACTCTAGCCTCTTAAATAATTACACGTTACACATAGTCCCTATCCCTATCCACGCATTGCACCAACGCTTGACTAAACGAGTGTACCTTTTATATTTGATTAAAATGTGTTTAGATCCATTTCATCCATTAACTCAGGTGCACGTTTTAAGTGTACTTTTATTGCATTCAAATCTATCATAAAAAACTTGATTTATGCTTCTAAGGTGTATACCTCACGGAGCCCTGCAAAAAATATATATCTCTTGAGGCCCCTAGCTCCACCAAGGTCGGCTCTGCTTACCGTATAGTAGAATTATAATACCCAGGTATACTGTACACGGTCTTGTATTGTAATGATGATTGGAATGAAAATAGAAACGGGTCATACTAGTAAAAATTATAATAACTTATTTCTAAAGAAATTTCCTATAATGTTCTACTTTTTGTGGATCGGAGGTGATCGTATAGAAATTAAATGTCCTGATTTTTATTACTGGAAGCTTTCCTGGTTAATTGTCATAAAGATATGAACTTGAAACCAAATTTTCACTAGTTTTATCGAGCAAATTGAAATTCCATAAAAGTGATCGATTTTAATCTACAGTCAGAATTAAGTCCACAACGATGACACGATGCCTTTGAGCATTTAAACTCTATTCGAAGTCATTTGTTATAAAATTATCTCCTGTTATGTTGCTAAACCACCTCTGCATAAACAATTATTGATCTTTGTATCCTCGCTCAAGAGTCTATAGAAATGGGCCAATTAGTATGGCAAAGTGTTTAGGATGGTCGTTAATTGTGGTTGATGCTCTTATGTGAAATTGGCGGACCAAAGTCTTTGTTCGTCGAAATGCGTTTTCAGCGGCTGGCGTTGAATCCTGGCGTCTATAGTGTAAGAGAAGGACCTCGAAGGAGCACGTGGCTCGAGACTCATTCTGTAACAAACGAGATGGAGGAACACCTAATGAGGTGTAATCTCTTCTATCTTTCAGCGTTTAATTGGATTGGGCTATTGCCGCCGTGATCTAACCATTCATCTCGGGTTACCCTCTTGTTGAGTGGTGAATGTAACCCGCAGCTTTAGCCTAATGATAAAAGGTCCTTCTGGCCCTTTCATTGATCGGCTCAAGGCTTGGACACCGATTTTTCCTATTTTCTTCTTATTTTTACTTATTTTCAGACGATAAGACTTCCATTGACACCAGAGAAGTTTTTCCCGAAAAGATAGTGTTTAATTAGAAAAGGAATCTCGTATGGTATTCTTAACACTACTTGGTAAGCAACAGCTGTTGCTTGCTC
Organism: Rhysida immarginata; assembly: GCA_023313115.1. Taxonomy (NCBI): domain Eukaryota; kingdom Metazoa; phylum Arthropoda; class Chilopoda; order Scolopendromorpha; family Scolopendridae; genus Rhysida; species Rhysida immarginata. The sequence continues at coordinate 2,780,389 of JAHWFO010012898.1, read as the reverse complement.
AATTTAATGCTCTCTAAGGCACACTAGTGGCATTCCCTAGGAAATTAACTATTCAGTCGCGAAATTGAGTTTTATTTAATTTAATAAGTATTGATAATTAAAACTAAAAATTAAACAACTTTTAAAGAAAAATTTTTTAAAAATAATTTAATTATTAGAAATATTCTTAAGTTAATGGACGAAATATAGATTTATGTCTAATAGTGAATTTAATGATTCCATTTAGAGTATAATTAAAAATTAAAAATTAAATTTAAAGGTGGGATGCACAGTTTGGTATGACTTGATCAGAGTTAATTTAGAATAAATATAGTCATTTTTTTGAAGCTGAATGTGATGAGGTCCAATGTTTTGTTGATGTTGATATATCCAGATGCTGAACTTCGATGATATAGATCAGGGCCGTCCAAATCGTGCACGTCGCCCGCGTGCAACATAAAATGCTCGCGGGCAAAGCTCACGGGCAAAGCCAAGGATATAGTCCAAAACTCAAGAGGGGAGTGGGTATAGTTTTTCCTGTGCAATGTTGCCAGACTTTAGGGGGCGATTGCATTAAATGAGGTATTATTTTTTTTGTTACTGATACTTGCTTGTTTTTCGTTTCTCATAACATGGCGCACATTTCGAAAAAGCATAATATCACTGAACCAGTATTTAAACCGGAGTCGGAGAATCTGTTTTTTCTTTCTTTCATTGTTCACAGATCGGATTCGAAATGCTTTAATATGCAATCGTGTCCTATCAGGGGAAAAAATACAATTCTACCTGACTTCGAGAAAATTGTCACATTAAAACGAAGGAAATAAAATGGTAAACTGCCTAACAAGGACTCAAGGAAACTACTAATCCACAACAAAAGTTTATTCATACGAATGCGCATTTCGGCAGCCAAGCTGCCTTCGTCAGCGTATCCAAGACTTGATCAGGACAGAGAGGATACGCTGACGAAGGCAGCTTGGCTGCCGAAATGCGCATTCATATGAATAAACTTTTGTTGTGGATTAGTGGTTTCCTTGAGTCCTTGTTAGTCTTTGTCCACAGTTTCTGGCTCCAATTCTCTCTGTAAACTTCCTCGTTTTGTTTTTTTATTTGTTTATTTTACAATGTCGAATTGACAATTAGCAACTCGACTTTACGGAACTGATCAACGTAATGTGCAATAGGGGGGTATGGAAGATTACCCGCGTGCACGGGCGATGCCCGCGGACAGAAATCTTGGACAGCCCTGATATAGATGATGTTTGGTTGCCTTGCAGGACGCTTGGATGTCGATGGTTTGATGTTTGAGAATATTTGGATGACTGGAAGATGCTTGGATGACGTTGATTTGATATGTAAGGTTGAAATTGATGTGTAAAGCTGTAGAAATTATATAAAATAAATGAAATGGGGCAAAATTTATTCTTTAATTAGGAATAAATTAAAAAAATTAACAAAATAAGAGAGTAGAATAAAATTCAAAAACGTTTTCGCGTCTCTTCTGGTCTCATTTTCAGTTGATTTTAGCAGGATTTAAAGTGATAATTTATTGATGTAATGTCAGTTGTTGTATGTTTGTTGTTTGTCAAATATTCTGTAGATATTTTTCTTTTTTGCGTTTTAAATGTTGTTCTTGTATTTCAACTTAAACTTTTGCTATAATACATTTAAAAGGGGAAGTCTATTTAATTCCAAGGAAGAGAAACTTAATCAAATTATAATTTCTTCATAAAGTCGTTTTCGAACAGATAAATAGGTAATCGAGTTAGGATAACCTGGAAGATTGTTGTTTGTTTTTCTAAAATTCAGCAAATTGAAAATTTGTCTTTTATTTCTCTTTAGTTTATATCTTAAATATGCTAAATTATTTAAGAAATCTTTTACAGAGGGTTGAGGCAGTTAATAATGAACGATTTTGACCTTCTTGCACGATTCCTCGTAACTACATCTTGCGTGACAAACGTCGCGCTTAAAGCACGTGCAGTGTAGAATATGTCTTTAAATGGTGTCTAAAATAGTGGCAAAATTAAACACGCTCTGGAATGGTACATATGCGCCAGACATAGTTATCAAATATCTATGTCGGGATAGCACCGAATAACGTGAGGGACCTCCTCTAACCCAGCGAAGTGCCACAGTGCGACTTGGCATTGATTTCACAAGTCGGTGAAGGCATCGCCAACTATTCCAACTGGAGAGCTTCCCACAATTGCCCATTACGGAGCCACCACCGGCTTGCCAACTTGGGTCCATGGCCTTCATGGGGTCGGCGCCACGTACGAGCCCTACCATCAGCTCGTATCAGCTGAAATCGAGACTCATCAGAGCAGGTCACACGTTTCCAGTTGTCAAGTGTCCAGTCGATATATTCATGGGCCCAGGAGAGACGTTGCTGACGATGTCTTGTTGTTAGCATGGGCACCCTCGTGGGTCTTCTGCTTCCATATCCCATGGACACCAGATTTCGTTGCATAGTTCGCATCGATACAGTTTTAGTATCACCCTGATTAAAATCTGATGTCATCTGGCGTAGTGTCAGTTGCCTGTTAGCGGTGACCATCCTAGTCATACGCTGTTGGTCCCGTTCATTGAGAAGGTGTGGTCGACCACTACGTTTTCCATGGTGGGAGGTAATGCCGTCAAGTTCGTACTCTCAGTAGGCTCTATAAACTGTGGACCGTGGGATGTTGAATTCTTGAGCCACTTCTGATATTGAATGACCTATACGTTGTGCACTATATACCAGGCCACATTCGAACTTGGATAGCTCTCGTCGTGTAGCCATTGTCACACTGAATACCTTACCACCTTACTCATGACAGTGTGACTAAACCTACTGACACTGATTTGCATATTTATACTGTTTGCACATTATGCTACTGCCACTTGAAAAATAGTCCACTGCTATTCCATGACTTTTCGCAAATGAGTGTACAGGGTGTTGCAGATAACTACAGGTCAGTATAACGGGAAGCCAACCCGCTCGATTGCAGAGGCCGGCTCGGTCGATTGACAGAATGGAGGGAGGTGAAGGTGGCCTGCTAGCAGCCAGCAGTTTCCACAGTCGGGGATGGGGGGGTGAACGTCAAAACTGTCATTTGATGTTGAGCCGGCCCCTGCAATCGAGCGGGTAGGTTTCCCATTAATACTGCCCTGTATTATCTGCAACACCCTGTACATATAAAGCACAATGTAAGTAGGTAAGTATAGGGTGGTTATAGTTTAAGTTACACTATTCAGGCTTCTTTAGAGCCCGTTCTGCTGATCGGATTTTGATGAAATTTGGAATATAATGTCTATGGGGAAGAGGTTTTTGCAATAAAAAATGAGTTCAAATTTCGACCACCAGATAGCGCTTATCATGCAAGAAAGGGCACTAAGCCAACGCTTTAAAATGCCATTAATCAGCTGTAAAATCATTCTTCACCATGCTTTTACAGAAGAAAGCTCGAGCTTTACTGGTCAAGTTGTTTTATCAGATCTGCAGTAACGGTTTTGTTGCACTGCGAGATTTTCGAAACTTGAAAGACTTACGAAAAGGACCTATGACAAGTATTGGTTTGAAGAGACTGGGGAGTTGGCTGTGCTCACAGGAAGAGGACGGAAACGAATTTCAAATGAAAGTGCGGAAGAAGTCGCTGATGCTGTGGTTGAAAAAGCGTCCGGTTCCCAATATTCTTCAACAAGTCCTCAAGGAGTGTCACGTGAATTCTCTCCCTTTGTCTACGGGACGAAAGGTTCTGCGATGCATTTTAAATGGCGTCCATACAAGATCTATGTCTTGCAAAAGCTGCTCCCTCAAGACCCGGATCGACGCACTGAATTTGCTTACCGATTTTTGGGTAGAATAACTGTTAACAATTCATGGCCTTGGAGCATTTTGTGGTCAGACGAGGCACATTTTACCCTAGTTGGAACACTGAATACCCAGAACTCTCGCATCTGGGGAACTGCAAGCTATTATGTTGTGCATTAACAGCTGCTACATGCCGATTTCATTGTTGTATGGTATGGCTTTAATGCTGATTTCAATCTTGGCACCCTTTTCTTTGAGGAGAGCACTCCTTAAGGTCCTAAAGGGTGTTCCATCACTGGTGCCCCTAACTGTGAACTTCTGCAGCAGCAAGCCATTACAAACTGGTTACTAATGTTAAAGTCAACTCTGCCTACTCCCAACAGAAGGTAATGGACAAATTTACTCTCAAGAATTCCCCTCTCTCTGCTTGATATACTCATCGAACACACATCTACATAGATAAGGCGTCAAGCCACATCTCTGGTAGAAAGTTCAAAATAAAGCTTATTGCAGACTTTCTCATGTTACCAACGACAATTAGCAGACGTCTAACAGCTACGGCAAGATTAAGAAAACCGGACATCTTGGTTCACATGATCTACCGAATTGCAGCAGATAGGCATCTAGAGACATGTACTGCTCTACAAAAAATGTGAGGCTAGCGCTCTCTTTGAATAGGATCCTTGAAATTCATGAAAAATGGGTGCTTTATTACAACAGAGAGCGAACAGCGCAATGACTCAATGAAGAGCAATCACTCAAGCTTTCATGGTTATGAAATCCCCACAATGAAGAGGGAATATGCATCTGTTGGATCCATGCGGAAAATCAACGCAGGGCCTCCCTCAACCTGCATATCACCAGATTTTCATATGTTTTGCCATAAACAGCGATTTCTTAGAAAACAATGATATCAGCTACTGCCACTGCGTCATGTTTTATTTTCCACTGAATCACGGCATAGTGTGTTACTGCCGATGGAAGATATTTTTGTGAACAAAATGTGCTTCTTCAGAATCAACCAATAATTATAAAACGACTCAAGCAAATGAAACGGATTCGGTAACAGATTCGGGGTCAAATTCATATTCAATTTCCTGGCATTCTAAAGTCATGATGGTAATGGACGTTTTCAATTGATAAAGCAAGTAACTCTCGAATCAATTGGGTTATGGTCACGAAATTTTGTGGATGGGAGTACCTAGTGAAGCCCAATATTTCAGCCCGACAGTTGAATTAGAAAAAACGTATGTGTTACCCCAAGATGAAGAACACGAACATCATCGTCTCTATAGCGGTTACCGGGGAGACAAACTCACGATAAAATAAATGATCATAATCTTTACAATAAAGCAAAAAGATTAAGATATTAGTTTGAGATATACGTTTGAGATAGGCCCCAATAATAATCATGTACGTAATAAATAAATGAATAAATAAATAAATAGTATCAACTTGAGACAAATCCCAATATTAGGTATACCATATTACGATTTCACGATCCAGAAATAACATTAATGTAAAAAAGAAAAAGGATTAGTACAAATAAAATCATAACATCGTTAAAAACTTTTAAAACATTGATCTAATTTGCCTATAAAATCCGCCTGTATACTGTTGGTTCTATAAAATCTTTTAATAAGCATGTAACCTGAGCGATTGTTGACACTAGAGGTAGAAAAGAAAGGTTATCTATCGCGCCATTAAGCTGGTTTGTCAAAAATTTACTAATAGCCAAATTAGCAGTAGATGTAATAGAAAATGATATTGATATTAAATTACCAGAGGTTAAAATAGAATTTTGATGATTCTCCTAATACGTAACACTTTGTGCTCCGATATTGTTGAGGTTTCATTCCAAGAAGTGAGCCAGATCTCCGTCCAGGCCATAAAATAATTCATCTAAGATGATAATATGAAATATTTTTAAAAAAGGAAAACGGTGGAATAGTTTTACTGAGTCTGTTGATAATACCATATATTTTAGCAATCCAAAGAAGAAGATTAAATACATGTTTTCTAAATGAGCATTTACAGGAATACATAATTCCCAAGACTGTAATTTCATTGACTCGTCCAAGAGGTATATTACCGTAATAATAATTAAAAAAAGAGAAATTCTCATATTATGGCATAACAATACACAAGCTTTATAGAGATTTATTTTCATTCCATTTGAGGTAGCCCAAAGGTGAATATTCCGAATTTCATTATGGATGTGATAGCAGCCAAAAAGCGGGGGAACCTCTAATCTATAAGGAGAATTGAAGTTCTCCTTGTAGATTAGAGGTTCCCTAACAACAAAACATTGTACGAAAAAATGTCCAAAATCAAAAGTGAATTATTTCGCGGGGGTAATTCATTACCCAAAAGATTAGCCCCCCTCCCCCTGAAAGAGTGGAACTTTTAAAGTTTTGAACCCAATTTTATCGATGAAAACAACGAGATAGATGGTAGATCTTGCAGACATTCATATTCTACTTTTTGATGGTCTTTAAGAATCTGAAGTCAGAATTTCAAAAATTCAAAATTTTTTAGTGCAGAAAAGTCTTGGGGGAAGCAGTCCTTGGAGGAAGAATCTGTGAGCGTGTATTGAAAAATATTGGATTTTTGAAATTCTTACTTCGGATTCTTAAAGACCATTAAAAAGTAGAATATGAATGTCTGTAAGGCCGACCCTCTGTCTCTTTGTTTTCATCGATAAAATTGGTTCAGAACTTCACAAGGGGGGAAGAGGGGTTAATTTTTTGGCCAATGAGTTTCCCCCGCGAAGTAATTCATTTTTGATTTTTTCATACAATTCGAGATATTTCCTTATCTACATTTAAATGGACCACCCTGATAATGTAAACTCTGCATGTCATTGTCGTTTGTTTTAATTAATGATGTCAGATGTTATTTCAATAGAAGACTAATTGATACTCTTGCGAATGAGATAAGATTTGAAAAAGAAGAGGACATTAAATAGAATATTAATGTTGATTCATACACGATTGATTTAAATTATATCTAAAAAATGATTTTCAATAATTTTCTTTCCTTTTTGTTTTATTTGTTTGTTTATATTATGATTGAATTATTAATCACGAAAATTTCGTTATTGTGTCTATAAAACGGACCTTAACCCTAGTAAATAATAACAGTAACTCAGTTATTTCTTAAAGTTCAACTTCAATGTGTGTATTCAGATATTCTAGATTTAATCAGGAAATGAACAATGGTGTTCACCAGTGGCGGCTTGCAAGAATTTGTAAGCTCGCATAGCACACGGACTATTGCAAAATACAGCTATAGTTACAAAATTTGCTTTCGAATGGTATTTTATCACAAACAAAAAAATAATGATTTTTAGAGAAATATATAAAAATATTAAGAATAGCGATAATAAAAAGTAACTTTCATTTTAAAGAAGAAATCATTAGATGATCACTGAGGGTTTAATAGTACGCCTTACCTCAGAATATTCAAATTAATGATGAAAAATAGGAAAGAAAATTCCGCAGCCTGGAATCGAACCA
>JAHWFO010012898.1:2689442-2772696 GCA_023313115.1 Rhysida immarginata | reverse complement strand
TGGTTCGATTCCAGGCTGCGGAATTTTCTTTCCTATTTTTCATCATTTCATTTTAAGTTGGAGGGGCTGCAGCCCTATGGACGAGCCGCCACTAGTGTTCACTGAAATGTATAACACGCTTTTAGAAAACTTCATACTCTCCTATTGGTTGCTATTCAGGCAGTAAACGATGTTTGCTTATTCATTAAATAACACCACATCGGAACTTGAATACATGTATTACAATTTTCAATTTCTAAGCTGACAGAATCAATTACTGATTAAATTGAACATACTAAATAATTCTAAAGGGAGTAGTTGCAAAACCAGATTTAAGCTTACAGCAGTAACGAATTTGATTTGATTCACACAAGAGATTTATACATAATTTGAAAACAGTGTTTGTCTCACAATAACATAACTAGTTATAACCTAGCTCGGCCGATTCTTTTGGAGTAGATTTTTTTATAGATATTAAAATATGGCCAAAACTTCTAGAAAAAAGTATGAAGAAAGAAAATTAACTTAATGAAAGTTCAGATGAATTCTCAGTGAACTTTCTGGGGGTTGGTTTGCAGGAAATTGTTGATGTTGATGGATTACGATGAAACTATTCCAAACGAGAGAAAGGGGAAAAAAAGGTGAAAGAGATAGGCTTAACGCTTATTATCAATTACAATGGCAGTGTTCTCTCACCGGGATTTCTTTGTTTCCCCTCGGAGTAACCTTAGGAGGCCCCGTAAGTCACAGTACATTGGCGGCGAGCGGTGCAGGGGTGCCAAGCGAAACAGGCTCGAAGCCAATCAGACGCCGATCTGCTGCTGAGAAAGGAACACGTAAAATCTGCCACCCTATTTCCGTTTCCCCCCAAAAGAAGGGGAACAATAGGCCTAAGTATCAACCGGTGAAATTACGACCGTCTACCAAGAAACCAATGCCGGGGATAATTGATTCTGCTAGAAAGAGATTGAGAAATCTCAGTAAAGCTGTTTGCCTTTTATTGCTCTCTCTATCTCTTCTTGCTCTCTTTCTCTCTCTTATTTTAATATATAATTCAGGAAGATTGATCAAGGCATTTAATTTAAATAAATTGGATAGATAACGCTTTCATTGAAAGAAAATTAGGTAGGGTTCCCTGATTCTTTAAGCCTTCTTAAAAAAAAAAAAAAAAAAAAAAAAAAAAAGATGTTATTGCTTTAGACCAAAGTCTGGAACGTTTTTTTTTTTTGGAACTTTTTAAAATTTTAAATTGTCGTAAGTATAAATCATTAAATTTCTTAAATAAAATTAATTTATATTGCTTAGAAAAACAAATTTATCGCTTATTGATCTTCTTCACCATCCTACCGAGAAGGAAAAAGAAAATCCATTTCTCTTACATCTTTTACGCAACATTTAAAGAATTTAGAGAAGAACTTATATACTAGCTAAATTAAGTTTTCAGAATAGATGTCATTTTTATCTCGGATATGAATACCTTTATCTTACCTATGCCATCTCATCAAATTAGAGTTACTGCTGCTTTATACAGGGTGTCCAAAAAGTCTGGTAACGTGGCAGATATCTCAAAGCTGCCAGGTAGGCGAGATCTGATGAGTTTTGTTTATAGGTAATAGGGGGAGTAGGGAATTCATTGCCGCACTCAAATTTGACCTTGACCCCCAAATTTAAGATTATTCATTTGCTAACTCAAAAACTGTTAAAGATAGAGAAATATTTCCAATTGCTACCCTGTAGAGCAACACCACATTAGTCTAAAAACAATTTTTAATCACACCCTTTTCCTTGAAAGATTTTGAGAAAATGGGCAAGAAAGAGTCGCTCAAGGTCAGGTTGAGCTGGCCAGGTTGGCTGAGGTTTCTAACAGAATTGAATTGCAGTGATGCACACCGTTGGAAGGGGAAGGGGAAGCACACTCTTGTGATGTCCATTCCCTGTCAACTATTCACCAAAGTTCGTCTTCTGAACGCCCAATCGCGTACCAGACGTGTTCGATTGTTGTCAGATCAGGGGAGTTTCCTTGCAGGGCATGCTGGCTGATGCGTGCCATGTGCGGTCGGGCGTTATCCTGCTGGTAAATGATTGGGTACTCCCTGAAGGAAGGGTAATTCCGGACGCAGCACCTCATCCCCGTATTGTTGGGACGTCAGTGTGCCCATCAAACGGAACAGAGGTGAGCTGCTATTGTAGGAGAGATTGCGCCCCAAACCATGATACCGCGTTGTCGCGCGGTGTGCCGTTCCACAGTTGCGGCCGGATTGGACCTATCACCATGTTGATGCCAAACTCTTCCTCATCGTTAAAACAGAAGCGTGACACGTCCAAGAACACAATCCTGCGCCATTCCATTGTCCACCTGGTTCTTTCTCGACATCATTGCAAAACGTGGGTTCAGTGGCAGTCTTCTTAATGGACTATATGAGTGCAGACTGCCGGCGACTAATCGACGGAAATGGCCTGGGGGTTCGCCAAACTTTGCCGGCGGATGCATCTATCCACACGTGCTGACGTCGCTGAGGCCGCACCAGAACCTCTCAAACATGCCACAGCGAGAACGCGTGTAGGTTGCAGTCTGCTGCGATTCGACGAAAGGACCAACCTGTCCTTCTGAGTCCGATCACCATACCCCTCGTGAAATCGTTTCTCCTGGAACTGCCTTGACGACGTCCTGGCATTCTCTGCAATTAAACGTTTCCTCAGGAAGCAGAAAAAAAAATTGGAAGACGATTTCTGTAAAAGACAGATTACCAGGCGTATTGCCAAATATGCAAATTCTTTCTCTTATATCACATTCAAAATGTGCGGGAACGCTGCGCAATTCGCATCATTTACATATCTCTGTGAGCTGGGTCAACTCTGCAATTTGCCTATTTCTCTGCCCTAATTTCATGGTATTGCATTTTCAATCTTACCTAGTGTAATTTTATGTGCATAAATCTACTAATCACTCAATGTCATTGTAAATTATTTTACGTTATTTTTATATTTTGTTACTATTAAATATATTACACTGTTCTGTAAAAATATTTTTACTCCCTTTGGAAGTTTTGCTTGGACTTTCTTTTTTGAGCATGCTTTATCCGAAACTGAAGCCAGAAAAATGCTATTACCCACCAGTTTTGAGAGAAAGAAGGTTTTGTTTAAAAATCGACAGTAACACTGAAAAAAATCTAAGTTTATCGATTGTAATTTATCAAACTCTAATTAAAATGTTCATTAACGGTACAAATAGTCGTTTGATGGGCACTTAAGGAGATAAAAGTGAAAATAAAATTCGCAACAACCCTCAATAAGTCGTGTTTTTCCTCTTGAAGTAGCGTCTAATTCTCAATGGTTGCTAATATTATTCCATTCTATTTTCTACTTATCTCCTCTCCATTTCAAAAATATTTTTATGAAACTTTTCCTCATGCTGATCAGATACGGCTCCAATGTTTGGATGGAAGTAATCCAGACGGGAATGCAAGAAATGGATTTTAGAAGACATATTGCATCCCGAGGCTTGATACGCATTCAGCAATTCTTCCACAATCACGCGGTAGTTGGGCGATCGTTTGTTTGCCTAAAAATTTTTGCACGCATCCCCAAATTCTTTTCACGCTCTTCTTTTGATCTATCCCGTTTTTCAGTAAAAGTATTGTCTGCAAGAAGAGTATGGATTTGAGGAGCAACAAAAATTCCCTCTTTAATTTTTTGCGTCACTCAATTGAGAGAATTTTTCCTTAAGGCACGCAAAAACTTTTCCTTTATTATCCATTGCTTTCACCAGTCCAAGATTTGGTTGAAAACCCAAGATCAATGATATGCTTGACATATCAGAAAGAATAAACTTTCTTGATAATAAAATGAGTTTTCCGGAAAACTATGGGAAGATTTTCACGCAAAATTATGTTACTAAACAGGTTTTCTAATAAAAGAACTAAAATATAGTTTATTACTAGCTTTGTATCTGGTACATTGCCCATTGGAAATTCCTTTGGCATCATAAAGCATCACCAGGAAGCAGCGGTAGCCAAATCAACTGTTTATTTGCTTTTTGTTGTCCCTCCACTAAGAGTGATAGACCTCTGCTTTCGTCCACCTCAACTCTGAAATCGGCTTCCGTAAAAATCTCTCTTCACTGTGAGGGAGTAGAAAATACCTAAGATAATTTGAATATATTTGAAAACTTTTGAACTATCCTCATTTTTGAATGGAAAAATGAAGCTATAAGAGAAATTTTCTAATTAGTATATTTTTTCTTTGTGTCAAGTTTAAGAATTTAGGTGTTTATCGTCAAAATTCAAGGTCATCCCAACAAAATGGCTGGCCTGCTGGATATGTAAACTGTTACTGAAAGCCATTGCATGTATCATATGCAGACTCTGTAAACACTAGCAAAGTACTGTCTTCTCTGCGATAAGTTCTTTCTTGTATCAAGATAATAGAAAATCGTATTTATAGGAGCTTTGATGAAAGGGGTTTACATTTGCTTGTAACGGAGGTGCTGCGACTCTTTGTTGATGGTAAAGATGCTTTTCTTGAAACAATTGCTACTGATGACGAGTCACTGCTGTATCTTACCAGAACAAAGTTGTTCCGTCTACAGGGGAGGTAATGATGATAATACTCTTTGATTGTCAGAGAATGGTTTACAAACACGCAGCTCCTTACAAACTATAGTTACAGGAAAATACTGGAATTTAATACTGAAATTCTGAGGGGCACATTATACGAAGGTGGTTATTTAATATTTAATAATAATTTAATAATATTTAATATTTAATATTTATTCTTTACCAAATTCTACATGCTTCCACCTTCAGTACCGGGCCTACGCATACCACGAAAAACAGCCTCACACCATAATTCCTCCTCCGCCGAACTTCACTGTTGGGGTGATACACTCAGGAAGGAGCCGTTCTCCAGGTAAACGCCACACCCAAACTCTGCCATCCGATCGAAACAATGTGAAGCGGGATTCATCGCTCCAGAGAACACGTTTCCAGTCCTCAACGGTCCAATCTTTGCGTTCCCTGGCCCAATGCAGTCTGTTCGTTTTGTTCGCAGCATGTGGGCCTCCTTTCGGAGGGTCTTGGTGGATAAGTGACATCCAGATGCCTGCTGGAATTCCTCGGCGATAGTGGTCATCGTCGGACGTCGGTTCTTCCGTATCTTCCGCTGCAGCACCGACGGTCCCTGTCGGTCAATGCGGGTGGACGACCAGGCCTTTGCATTCGTACAATGTCCATTGGTCCTGTACTTCTTCAGCACATACGCCACTGTTGATTTCGGGTGGTTCCGGCTGCTGGCAATCTCTCGTATGGATGCACCTTGGAGCGACATTCCAACCAGGACACCTTTATCGAACTCTGACAGCTCCGCCTGTCGCGGCATGATGCTTCAGTTAGAGTCAACGGTGTTGTCTGATGACTATCTTTGCATTTCCATATAGTAGTGACACGTGTGGTAGCAGAAAGGTCCACTTTCTTCCAATCAGTATATATGCATTTAGTGTCAACTGTATAAAAACAGGAGAGGATATTGCAATGGGCATTAATCATAGAGATGGCACTAAATGCTCATGTATGAAGGAACTGGTGGCATCATTTTTTGGTTCGCGAAACAAGTTACTTCGATACGAGATAAACTATGGAGGCTTTCAGTTACTAGACAGGCGTCGTATTTTGCATTTAGTGCCAAAAAGCTTGAAACGCTGCAGCCCAGCTTAACATCCGTCAAACAGTGGTCCCGATCTGCTGATTTTTGCAGGTCATTGTTATTGCTGAATAGTTAGTGCCGAATTCAAAAGTTAGTTCAGATTTGGTCTTCATTAAACCATCATTTGACATCTTTAAGAAGTGTTAGGCCTCGATATCTGTCAGAACTCCGGAGTAAACATTAAAAGAACAGTGGAAGAATAGTCTTTTTCTCCAAAATCCTATTAGAAAGAGTCTAAAAGCCTATTTAATACAAAAAAGCCAGAGGTGAGGTAAATAACATTTTAGATATCTGATGACTCGTGTACAAGAGTATACAGTATTCTTATGAATTGCCTCCTGTGCAATAAACTATCCGGCGCTCAATAAGGGCAACTTTTCACTTTAAATTTGTTTTTAGGGTTGTGCCTTTCACAGAAATGTTAGCTTATCTAGCAGAACTTTTTTTCTTTCTCATAGAGAGCGAATTGAAATACGATATATGATATTTGCGTTGTACTCCACAAGGGTTACATGAAGATTATCAGGTTGGGAACCACTGATAGATATTATCAGGAAAATTAATGGCATATCGATTGTAAATTAATTTTGGTTTATTGTGAAATAATGCTTTAAAATTCTAGGAACTTAATTTTGCTGATGAATATATTTTGAGTATTTATGAAATTTACGCCTGTGAATTCTTAAGTTTATGCATTTCTGAGGACTTTTAAATGCGGTTGAGCTTCATAAAGAGCTTAACCTAATAAATGTTATAATTTGTATTAGGATTTTGAACATTTGAAGACTTAAATGTAACTCAAATGACTTAGTATATTTTACGTTTTTTTTTGTGTGTTTTTTTTGTCAAATCTGTTTGATTAGCAGGTTATGGAGAGAGCGTAACTTTATGGTCAATAAATTTTTTTAGCCCTGTAGTAAAAGGGAAATGGAATTTTATTTCCTATTTACACTTAGTAGAAGCAGCAATTGGTTTGAAGCCCTCACAATTCGTTTAGGAGGAGGAGGAGGAGGAATCGATGGTTCGGTAATACTGCGAGCGAGCGAGAGAGAAGGAAGACGATTGCTTTACGAGTGACATAGATCGGTGTTGCGTTAGATGTAATGCCCCAGATTCACCCATTAATTCACTCATGTAATTGATAAGACTCTTTATTCCCATTGATTCATTCGTTTTGCAACGGTTCTCCAGAGGGAATGTCCTGTGCTAATCGCCGTTGCGAGGGATTTAGGATCGAAGAAGAATCTCACGAATAAACCTTTAGCGTGGCGTTTAATGCAACCGTCATTCTTTCCCCATAGGGGATTTAATCTCCGCAGGATTACGCCCAAATCGCTCTTTGTATCAGCAAAATTACATCTTTAGAAATCTTTCCTGATGTACAGTGGCTTTTTCTCTCGAGAATGGGGAGCTCAAAATAAAGTATAAACAGAGCGGCAAAAAATAAGGGTAAATGTCTGATTCCTATCAAAGGAATCCTAAATGATTATAGTACTTGTTTATTATAATCATTATAAATTTATATGTCATTAATATATCTTGTGGTATAATACTATATGCTTCGGAAAAAATTATTTGTTAAACAACCCTAGTGTACAGATATAATTACATACATACCCATATCGGTATTTGTTTACTGAAACTTAACAATAAATAAAAAACTAAATAATTATTCAATGCAACAAATAGCCCTAGTAATAGAGCCATCCGCAAAATAAACAACTTTATAAACTCATTTAAAAGGTCCATAAAATTTAAATTTAAAACACTTTTCAAGAATGAATCTACAACATGATTTAAAAGAAGTTAAATTCAAATTATAAACGACATTACCTCTTTTTTCACAAACAACTTGCAGATCCTTATATGGATATTTCGGAAGCGCAGTAAGGAATCTTAATGTACATATAAGAATCTTAAAAGTTCATTGTGGAAAAAGAGGTAACCTCGTTTATAATTTTATCCTATCCACACCTTTTCATTTTCTCATGTTAAGATCAAATTAATAAATACTCCGAAATGTGGGGCAAACACGTTTTTAAAAATTTGACAATTTGAAGCGGAGTTGCTTTTTTATTGCCAGACTGTAGTTGTTTTCAAAATTTTAAAACAGATTTTGGATAGATTTTAATTTGTTTTAAATCATGTTTTTAAATCAATCAGGTTTCAGATTTAGTTTTGAAAATTATTTATAACTAAAATTTTGGGGCCTTTTTATATATCTTTTATTTTCTAATTGGTGTTGTCATTATTTTTTAAATATTTACTCTAATTAGAGTTTACATTTTTCTGTTGATACGATTAATTTATATATTTTACTAGAACACAGAATAAAATCTTTTCCGCCGGCTTCCAAAAATCTGAATGCACGATTCGTCGACCACATGGATATTATTGGTTTATAATATAAAATTATTTACATATTAAAATAGTATATTGAAGCTCTATTATAACGCATGACATTTGAGTTAAATGCAAATACTATAACTAAGCATTAAAACACTTTTCCAAAAAAATAATATATTGTTCGTATGTTCAGTCGGCAGCAAAAGTAAAAAGTTTTTCTTGGTGTGTAATGATTGATACGGGTATGATCATTTTGGTGCACGTGAATTGTTAATTTTTACCGGAATTTTTAAAGGGAAAATTAATGTTTAATTTTGAAAAAGTACTTTTGTTGCCGACTGTACCTTTCAATGTCTCCTTCTTTAGCGACAGACTAAGCTAAGCTACAGAGCCTATCTTAAGAAAAAAGTATTCAAGTTTTTGCGCCTTTTGTTTGCATCAATGTATTAAAACAGGCTGTTTTGTTCAAATGTTATTTTCAAGTATTTAGCTTCCATTTTTTCTTACTGAAATAGGAATATTTCTCTTGCAATGGAAGCCTATTTTTATTTATCTGTTTTCTCGCGTAGACTTGTAATTGGCTGGATAGAAAAAAAGGAAAGGGAAAGAAATGAGTTCCATCTTCTCACCTTTCTATACTCGTCCTCTTTCTCCTTAACCTCTAAAAAAAGGGACCTCTTTATCGAATGAATGTCACACTCTGGAGTCGTTCATCTCTAAGCCTGGCAAAGGGGTCGGAGTGAAGGAGAGGGGGACGGGGTAAACGGGAAGGTTCGCGGCCAAATCATCTCATTTCTCCCGAATCTCTCTCTCTCTCTCTCTCTCTCTCTCTCTCTCTCTCCCTCGCTCTCTCTCTCTCTCTCTCTCCCTCGCTCTCTCTCTTATTTCCTGATCAGTGGGCGAAGCATCTGCACTTGCAGCTGCACAATGGAAAGCTATAACATGAGATGGATTCCACAACAATCTCGCAATGATCTCGTGCCCACGTGACAGGATTGTGATTGTTATTGCCACTCATGACAAGGATGCAGAGGGTGATTAGTTGGACGGGTTCGGTGGGCAATGTTCGGCGATTAGTTGGCGTCTCAGCTAATCCTCACCGACGACGTGACAATTTGATAAATAGAAAAGTGATCCTTTCGACAGCCAATCCGTAATGGATCATTTATGAATCTTTCATTGCGTCGCTTTTAACTCTGAGAATACAAATGTCCTTTTGGGTTTAAGACTGGAAGAAATGAAATGGGTCCTTTTCCCCTTCTCTGCGCACCTCCTCTTAACCCATGAAACAGAACAAATATTTAAAACTAGAATCTCGATGGTTCTAAAGTTTTTTTCGTTTATACGTACTTGACCAAACCTATTATTTTAGAGAAAGAACATTTAAAGAAGAAAATTTGTCTAATATATCAAAAGGTTAATATAGCAAAGTAAATTTTAGATGATCATCTAGAAGAAAGGAAAATGAAGTACTCAATAAAGATTTTAAATTTACTCAAAAATTAGAATTCAGATGAGGAATGTATCCTCTTTGTGAACTTCATTAACACTAATGCAGAATATATTTACCTCAAACTGAAATTCAAATAATCGATTAACATAAATTTGATAGCTTTCTTCAGTACTACGTAGTTTTATTAAATTATTGCAATCATTATTGCAATATTTGACGTTTGTATTTCCCATTATCGAATAACCATTAACGAATTTATGTAAATACGTAATTAACATTCCTGAAAATTTATAGGAGATTTAATAAACTATACAGAATAAAGTAGAAAATTGATTTAATTAATTTCCTCACATTACTTGCATACCATTAATGAGCATGTTTTCATTAGCTTTAATGAACTTAGTCTTTTGAAACTTTAATCGCCATATAATGTGTCGGGACATCTGAATTATTCGGGTTGCTTTCCTGTTTGGCTTCTCTGCATGATAGGGTTTAAGATTGCACCAATCAAGTATAATCTGCTTAATACGAAATCCAAGGGGACAAGATATTATTTCGTAATATCCGAAATTCGTACATATCCGAAAAGTATAAATTTATACTCCGTGTAAATTTTAGCTGCAATAAATTTGACAAACTTTATTTCTTATTTAAAATAGCTATGAAATATCTCATCTCGAACATCATTTTGGCACTTAATAAAAGATTTTTAGCAATTAACCTTCTTTGAAAAAGGAAGAACAGGAACATCCTCTTCATTACTTTCTGCGTTCGATCCATCATTTTCCTTTTGCTGACGAACCTCTTCGACAATATCGTCATCGAATATTAGTTGTATTTTTTCTAAAAACGAAATTTAGTTATATTTTTCTTAAAATATTAACCAAATTATTTCGCGATATTTGAAATTAACATAATAGAATGATTTTACAAGTAAAATTCACTAAGGAGGTTGCGACAGGAAATAATTTCGCATTAAGCATTTTCGTATTAAGTGGGTTATATTGCATATTTAAAGCAAAAAAAAGATTAACCTGTAAGACATTGTTGGAAGGAATTGTCTATGTCAGGGTTTGAATTTGATCTTCCACGGATCCTGTGGGATTGCGGATCCAATTTAGGGGATCCAAGAAAAAGAGACAAATTATATTCAAACAGCTGGTAGACATTTCATATTGTTATTTATTGTAGTTGCGTCTTATGTTGACGTACTATAATCAAAAGGAGGATCAATATTTTTTTACTTGTTATAAATAAAGGTTATTAAGGGAAACCGGGGCAGGTATATATTATTTTCAAATTAAAAATATTTTTTAAGGTAATCTTATGCGATTTTTTGAGGATTACACATTTAACATAATGAAATATAAAGTTTATTAGAAATAAAATTCAAACACTTTACAATATTTATTACTTCGTTTAATTCAGTGAGGACAAATGAGTCAGGATACACACATTTCAAATACAGCATACAAAACAAACATTACCAAATAAAAATTTAAAGGATACAAAACATACTGATCATGTGCCCACTGTGTGCATTGTACCCACTGCTCTACTTTTTTATATGGCCTCAAACAGTGTGTAAATCTGCCCCATGTTTCCTGTGTAAACTTGTCTCTTCACCATGTTGTGGTTTAAACTAAGCCTCTAAGTTTTGTTCATAAGGTGTTCACAATCAACTTAAAATAACAGCAAAAACAGCCTAACAGGATAAGCAATAATGAGTTATGATGATCTAATGGTACAAATCGTGTAATTGCTAATCGTATAAGTGCGACAATTTACGTACCAGAAAAAAGTTTAGGGAAAAACTGTCTATTTCACTGTTTTTACACGCGACTGACTCCAGATTGTTTTGAGGGTACATGACGCTTGCAACGTTTCTCTTCGACTCGTACTCGGTGAGCTTCGACGTATAGAGAACTATAGAGAATGTGTAAACTTCCCCTATACCAAATCTGCCTCGGTCTACTCTATAATTTAGTTTACTTTTAAATATTGCGAGCTGTTCTTTAACAACGGTTAATATACAAAAAAGAAGACTTTGGAAAAGGATAGAATCTACGGCTTACCTTAAAAAAGGGGGGTGTACGAAACCCTTAATGTACAAATGCTTAAAATTCATACATTTTGTCTTGCTGTTTATCTTCTAAAACATTAGTGTTGTAAAATTGGTATACTGACAGGGGTTGGACAAAATAATATTAAACTGAAAAATATGTAGGAAAAATACTTGACGAACTATCCTGAAACTTGAGGGGTGTAAAGAGCATGTTACCAATCGTATATTTCAGCTAAGGTTTTGTCCCGAAGGCAAATAATGAACCAGCAACAAATTGAACAAAAAATAATGTTTGGGATCACCTTTTAAAAATAATGCTCGAAATGATATCTTTCTGAATTTTCACGGATATTTGCTTGGGCTTTTTTAAGAGTAGCTCTATACATTTGGCTAATAAATTATTTATTTATTTTTATTTATTTTATTTATTTTATTTATTAGTACCGGTAATCCAATACGTCCATCCAGGGCCTGTATGGCCTGAGGCCGACGAGTTGGGTCCCTGGATGGACCTGGATTAACGACTGCTGTATGATGGTCACAGCAGCCGGAGGGGGGGGGGTGAAGATCGTGAATCACAGATGGTCGCCCATCCAGTGACTAGCCGTGCCTGATATTGCTTAACTTTCACAGGAGTTGCGTTTCAGTGAAAGCCCACCAGGCCACGGCCTCCCCCATTATGGTAACGCTTGCGCATGCGCAGTTAAACATTTAGTAAAAATGCTCATATTTCATGAAGTATTTAATATTTTTATATTTAGATTGCAGGATGTTGTGTCTACTGTACTTTGTCAAGTTTCTTGAAAATGGCATTGCATTGGGATTGAAAATCCTGCATGTTATAACAAAAAAACTTACGAAAGAATTTCGATTTTTTTTTAAAGAAACATGAGTATACGTGCTATTCTCATACAAACAAACACAGATAAGTAAAAGAAACCTCATAAACGTATCCTACAGCTGCAACGCATTTCAAGCATTATTTTTTGTACGGTTATCCCAAACATTATTTTTTTGGTTCAATTTGTTGCTGATTCCCTATTTGCCTTCGGAACAAAACCTTCGCTGAAATATAAGAGATGTAAAATGCTCTTTACACCCCTGATGTTTCAGGATAATTCGTCTAGATAAAACGTCTAAAATCAAAGATGTTCATATTATTTTGTCCAAACCCTGTATTTCAGGATAGTTTGTTGTTTGTTTTAGAAATCGCTCCCTTTCCCAAGAGTTAAGTTAGTGACATTAGTTACTTTTAAAATCAATTAATCTGCTGCTGAATGATTAATATGCAAGCGTGGAGCCATTTGTAACGACACCGTTAGCGTTGACAATTGTTATTCATTCTGAGAAATAATGCCAACCCCCAGATGCCAATGCGGTCACGATATTCGTTTGTGAATAATTCTTTCTAGACATTTATGTGCAAATATTTAGGTGAAAAAAAAAATAACTTCTTAATGTGGAGAAAAACATTCGGCTGATTTAATTCAATTTATGATATCTAGTAACAATCAAATTTAAAAAATAAGACTAAACAAATGCAGTTACGTTAATTCAAAATTTCTCATTCTTGAAACAATTGTTAATACTGAGAAATAACGGTAATTCTGTTGAAATTTGTTTGAAATATTTGTTAAATTTTTAAGTTGTCCAAGCGAGCATGTGCTGTTATTAAGTACAGGGTGTTCTAAAATGGACTGACGGTTTTTAAAATGGAATAGGAGGCAAAGGGTGACAGCTATTAAAGTTATTCTTACAGGAAATAATGTGTGAGGTCAAGGATTTGTTTTGGTATATTTCCTTGTATTTTGCGGACCGATCTTTTCGGACTGCGCGTAATGACTGCCTTAAAAGCATGCACGTTTGGTGACAGCGGACGTCCAACATTGCCCGCCAACTCATCCAAGTAAAACAGTTCCTCAAGAAATTTACACGAACCGATAATGTTACGGATGACTTGGTGGGCATCATAGGACGTCCGCGGATGGCATGACTGCATCAAACGTGCATTACGTGCACTCCGAAAAGATCGCTCCGCAAAACGCAAGGAAACGTACGAAAACAAATGCCGACCTCGCATATTAATCTCCGACAAGAAGAACTATAATAACTATCACGTTTGCTGCTGTTCTATTTTAAAAACCGTCAATACTCTTAGGATTCCTGTATTTAATTAATAACAGTATATGCTCGCTTGGACGATTGAAATTTTAACAAAAATTTAAATGAAACAATTCAACGAACATGAATGAAATATTTTATAATGTCATCAGAAGGATATTAAAATCTGCCTGAAGAATCACGAGAATTACACATTGAAAAGCGCAAGAAAGAGACCGTATAATAAGAAATCAGATTTTTGTCTTTGCATCAAACAATTCTGTATTCGGAATATTTTGTATAAATTTATTTTCAATTTTTTATTTATATATTTGGTGTTCTTGTCTCTTAGATTCTGAGTTAACAATACACATTTGAAAACAACGAATATGCTTTGAAAATCTGGATGAGTATGTGAATCTGAATTATAGTCTAATTGATAAAAAAGTAAAATTTGATATCAAATGGAATGAAATTAAAAATCGTTACAAGTACTTGGTTTAGTGTAAAATTACTGTAATCATCTACGTGTCTTCTTTTAAGCAGGTGACATTACATCCTGAACAAAATTGTAGGCCAGCCACAATGTTAAATACTATCCTTTTAAAACAAACATTTTGAATTTAATACGATTATTAAATATTAGTGAGAAATTGTCAGTGACAGAAATAGCCACTGCAAACAAGATATGAAATGGTTGTTTTTCGGAACAGTTCAATAGAAATAAGTGAATTTTTTACTTGTTTACAATGAACATTTCTTTTCTGACAACATCTGACTGATGCTTATTAATCGTATTATTATTCGAAAAGATTTTTCAAACAGGGTAGTATTTAAAATTGTGACTGATACTATAATTTTGTCCAGAATTGTAGTAAGATTATTTGAATATAGAATATAGCATTTCCTTGCTTGCTTGGGTTTCTTCTTATTTATCTGGTCGCTCATTTTGTTCATCGTTACTTACCTTCTTATCTTGAGAGGGGTTCCTCAGGGTAGCTGCCTGGGCCGAATGTTATTCGAATTCTGTTAATGATGTCTTCGGGATGGTGAGATCTGGGGCCTCCATGTTTGCTGGTTAAAACTTTCCCAGCAGGTTATCACTTAATCTGATTGTGATACTTTACAGGCCAGAATTGAAATTTTATCTAAGTGGTGTGTATATAATGGGTTTATTATCAACAATGATAAGACTAAGAAATCTAAACCTCTTTTATTTTTTGATTGAAAGGTTTGAAGGCATTTCGAAAAAAAAATTTGAGGTTTTTCCTTGAACTGTTAAGTTCATTTTTGGCGACCATGTTGAGGAGATTGTGCAAAAACGCACTCTTTAAATTCTGTGTGATTCGTAGCCTGACTTCACACTTTAAGTGTGGCAAATTATTTGTTAAATAATTTATTACTGTAATAATGCTTTGATTCGGTATGGGATAATAATCTGGGTTTTTGCATCAAATCATATCAAGAATAGACTTCATAAAGTGTACAGTCTATTCGCAAGATTTTATTTTTACCGATATATTTGAATTGACTTACCGGTATATTCTTTTTCTCAGATTATGCAAGATTTACATTTGTAATACGCAGTCTAGATATCGAGAATTGTTTTATATTCCTTGTTTTAATTTTAACTTATTTCTTGTTTTAATCAGTTGTTTAAGTGTAAATTTGATTGTTTTTATAATTATATCCACTTTTTTTTTTATTTTATTTGTATCGCTTTCTTGCGTAATTTTGTGTTTTGATTTGTCATTTTGTCTTTGTTCTCGGTGCTTTGTTGAGGATTCCCTGTGACACCGAGCTACCTTTGTCCTTTACTTTGGTAGCAATAAATATCAATCATTGCTATTAGAAAAGTCAGTTATTCTCTCATTCCTAAGGACACCTTTAATGTTGCTAATATTTTTTGATGTGAAATCTAAGCTTTTGTTTGCTTAAATTTTGATGAGCTTGACGAATACGAAAATAATAGTAGATTTGAGGACTTTCTTTTTTATCTTCTCAGACGATATCGTCAAGAGCTTTTTTTTTAAAGTGGATCCAAAGCAAAAGAACCTTCTTCCTTCCTCTCTAAAAGAGATCGTAAACTTTTAATAAAAACATCTCTTTTACTAGGCTGCTAAATGCTAATCCGAAAGGGAGCAGGGCTTGCTTTCCTTCAGACGAGTCCATTTTATTACTTTTAACACAGAACGACGTTGTTGGCTGACATTCCGCCCCCTTCCTCCTGATCCTAGCGTGCCAATGTTTGCTTTAATACGCTCTTTTCCGAAACTCAAGCTCACATATCCACAAACACAAGGAAAGTAAAATAAAAAAAATAAAAGACCACGAAGTTTTTTTAAGTGTAGACGGCTGAATTGTCTGTTCTGCTGAAGATCTTGTTCGAGTTTCTCCAATAATATCGACGATTCATATGAAACGCGAACATCGTCTCGTGAAAATCAATTCGGGAGATGAGTGAGTGGCAGTGAAAACGAAAACACACTCCATGTTTTTATCTTTTTTCCCTCCTCCTCATCCTCCTCCACTGAGAGCTTGGTGTTTGTATTTCTTTCCGAGTACAAAGTTGAGCTTTCCGCCAATAAACCATCTCCAGCATTTTTTAACGTGTTCTTGCCCAATGTATATTACACATGGTGTTCTTTTGGGTTCTTGTATATTCTGCTTTATCTGCACTTTTCTTAACGGAGCTATCAATTATATTTATTCAATGGCATTTTAAACTTGCACGGAAGAGGTGATTTCTTGCTTTTATTTTTTTTATTCCCTTCTTTCCCCGTTTCTCTAATCGTAGAGGTTGTGCATTTGATGCCATTCATTTTTTTTTTACCCCCCTCCTCCCTTCTCCCTTCCCTGCTTGTTTCGATTTCCCAGGCGGTGTTCCTTTACCCTCCCCCACCCCTATATCTTTCCCAACAACCCCCTCTAGAGCAAAAAAACGCGTGAGAAAAAACTTGAATGTTGTCATCCATATGTTAAGTCAGCGTCGTTCCCCGTAACTAAGCTGAGAGAGAGAGACGGTTGCCATGGTTACTACTCTGGCGCCTCATTGTCGAGATAAATCACATTCGGATCGCAACTGTTTTGGTTGTTGTTCGTGGCCCCCTCGCTTGAAATTCACTCCACATTCCAAGTTTATCTCAAGAATTTCAGCAGCGGCGGCTTTTTTCTCCCTTGCCCCCCCCCCCCACCCCTCAGAAAATTCTCAAGTACATAGTTGTTTGAAATTTAAGTAGAAATAGAACACGAAAGATCGTTTAACTTCCACGTGTTAGTTTTTTATGCAAGAATGACCTCAGTACACGATTTGGAAATCCTATTTCGTTTGGACAGTGCTAAGCTGGAAAATATTGGTTGCTGGCAATTGCAACTTTAAGTAATCCAGATTATTAGATCTCGAAGCAAGCGTGTTCTAAATTCCTGGAAAATCCGATACAAAAATATTTATTTGCAAAGTCTTTTAAATGTTAAACTTGAATTGAAAATGATAAGAAATAAACTTCCGATTAATTTAATGAGGAAAAAAAAAACTTTAATAAATAATAATAAATAATAACTAGTCTTAATACCCGGCATTGCTCGGGTTTTAATTTAAAAAAAAGCTATAAACTAAACAGTGATGGCTAATATAACTGAAAACTTATCAAGAATAGTAATTAATTGAAAGAGCTTATTCTGTTGAACAAAGCAAAAAACATAAGTTAAAAACACAATCCCATACAAAACATGGATTTAGTTCAAGTAAACACTGTTCTTAGTGAAGCGTTTCTACTTAATAGAACGCACCCTTGGTCTATACGCTTATCCGACCGTCCGTCGTTTGCACGATAACTTAAAAACGGATTAACTTTTTCAAATTCTGTTTTCAGAAATATGACCATCAAGGTCTTAGCTCGGTTGTATCAACTTTTCAGGCTTTTTAGTGGACCCCTTCAAGTCGAATTCACGTGCTAATCAGTGGCCGTAAAGAATGCCAAGATAATGGCATGTTCATGTAACAATCGATTCGTCAAGAATGAATACACTGTTATTTTCTGTTCATCTTTTAAGCTTTGTTGATAAGGCACGTGCACGTTACAATCGCCTTGTCGAGTCATTAACTCAATCATTCAATTCTTGTACTGCATTGAGCAATAAAATAGATGTGAATTTGGAATTACAGTAAATGAATTTCCGTTGATTACACTGTACAACAATCTGTCATTTAGATTTTTGTTTCCTACATCAAAACCAAAATAGTCCATCACGTATCATTTTTGTAGGAGACCCACTTCTCAGAGAAATGTAACAGAGGCTTGTTTATAGAAAATACAAGCACTAAAAATGATTTTTTTGGCCTTTTCCTCTTGTTGGCATCTGTTGGTGTGTACTTCATAACAGACCAGCAATATTCAGCTAGCATACTTCCATTCCATCGTTAAGCTCTGCCTGTGTGATTTCATCATGTGAACATGTCATAGATGTAGATGGTTGAAAGTCAGGATCTTGATGGTTTGGGTCATCGGGGGCGTCTTCCTCTGAATCAACAGTGTATTTATCTGGAGTTATAGGTATAGCAAGATCTTCAGAATGAGGAAGTGGTCGCATAGCGCTTCTGTATGTGCTACAATAAACAAAAAATAATTACAGATTCGTTATTTTCATCTAAAGGACATTTTTCATGTTGTAGAGTGTTATTAGTATTTTTTTAGCTAGGCTTTAAATTCTTGAATTTACTATTACTTCTACATTGCTTTGCAATGAAATTGCCCCACCAACAAGGAGTTATCCGACCTTATCCATATTTAGTGGGGGAGTTCGTCTACCTCTGACTAGTAGTAGACGATTAGATGCATGCTCACGGGACATGACCATTTGGGTTAATACAGGGTGTCCGGGTACCTGTATAGGCTCATCAGTTGACACTTGTGCGAGACGTTCCATACTGTAGGGAGGAAGCAACTACCTCGTAAACGTACAGTACTGTAATCCGCACAACGGTCTCAATGCCTAGACGACGACAACGACAACCATTCACGCAATTAACGGACTTTGAACGAGGTCGGATTATTAGCCTCTACGAGGACGGATGGTCAACCAGACGGATTGCTGTCCATGTCGCGGGACGCCCGGACGGTAAGCCGATGTAAGAGGCAATGGCGAGAGGAAGGCACACATCCCAGAAGACCAGGTTCTGGGGCCCGGAGAAGCACGTCAGCTCGTACCGATAGGCGGATACTGCGAACAGCGCTAGCGGACAGAACCATCATTCTGCGGCTACTGCGCGGCAACATCACTATTCCCGGTACTGCTCCAGTGTCAATAGCGACAATAGCACGCCGGTTACACGCCGCGACAATGTCTGCCAGGCGTCCATTGTTGTATCTTCTTTTGATACCTGAGCACCGTGCGAGACGAATGGATTGGAGCTCGGTGGTCTTCAGCGACGAATCCCGCTTTTGTTTGGACACCGAAGACAGACGCGGACGGGTGTGGCGCAGACCACTGGAACGTGTCAATGAACAATGCATCCGGTATTGCCATCATGGACCAACACCCGGGATCATGGTCTGGGGTGCCATCGGCTACGATATCAAAACACCTTTAATCACCATCCAAGGCACCCTGACAACAGCACGGTACGTCACAGAGATTCTGCAGCCCGATTACTGCCCTTTCTGCACACCATACCAGGCGCAGTCTTTCAGCAGGATAACGCCAGACCGCATACGGCAAACATGAGCATGGCATGCCTGCATGATGTCAACTGCCTGCCATGGCCCGCGAGGTCTCCAGATCTATCGCCAATTGAGCACGTGTGGGACACGGTGGGACGTCGTTTACGATCACCCCCGAATCTTCATGAACTGACACAGCAGGTTCGCCACCTGTATGATCACCTACACCTGCGGCTGGAACATTGCACCGCCGCTAGAGGTGATTCCACAACCTACTGATGCCGCTTTCTGTTGGGACACCTTGTATAAACGAGTGTACGTCTTGGCTGCATAACGTAATAAAGGTGTTATAGCTTATTCGGATAACTTCTTGTGGGTGGGGCAATTTCATTGCAAATCAGTGTATAAAATTACAAGAAAAATATTTAAGGTTTCATTTGATACAAATCAATTCACTGCGTATAAAAGTTTCTTTAGGCATTTCTCTTACAGCGATGTTTTATGATTACCGATGTTATGATCTGTTTTTGTAGTGAGATCACTTACTTGCACTGCAGGAGAGTAAAGTAAAATACTTTCGACTTTCGACTTTCGAGATGGGCTTCCACTTTACTGCGCACAGTAAGAGTGGCAAAGTCAGCGTCCAAACGAAAATAAATATGAAATACTTAAATTTAATCTAAATTACAAAATTTTATTGAAATAAATATTTTAAAATATAAGATATAAAGGAAACAATTTTCAAACTGCGACATCTTATTAGTAAAGCGTTTCCAGTTTATTCTCTATTTAAAAAATAAATTCTGTTATACAGACGATTTCTATATTGCTATTAAAGCAAATCCCTGCTCTCTATTGTCATAAGCTCTAGAAACATACCTGCTACGGGTTGTTGAAATATGCAGGGAGTAGACAAAATAAAATGTACACCTATGTGAAATCGCTCCGTAATTAATATTTGCCATAGAATCGGGCACTTAGCACATAGTTACTCTGAAAAACGACAATGCCATTAAAAGCACAGACCTCTCTGTACAGAAGAGCAATGGGGACAGATCATTTGGCCAGACCACAATTTGCATTACATTATGACGGAATCATCCGACGTGCTGGGCTAAATAACGCTCACATAAGCCTTTCATGTTGATGTATCCTTTCTGTCAAGCATAGAATCAGTCATGTTGATGCGACATCTTTGCGTATTCTAGGGCACTCGTAATCCTGCATGGGAAATTTCACAAGCACACCAATATATCAGCTTTCATCCTCATCCTCATCTCCTATATGATCCTATGCCCCGTCTGATCCTATTTGATCCTATGGGTGATCATCCTCATCCTATGCTCTACACAGCTTACCTTGGCGAAAGAAAGGCCTATAGAAATTGCCAAAAGTGTTGCGTAGAAATTTATTCCAAGAGGCATATGGGTCATTAAATCTTATGCGAGTAAGTCGTTCGTGATCATCTTCATTGTCCTTATGGAAGAGAAAATTCTGCAGCATTTCCAGATACACATTACATTTTTTGTTTAAAGTACAAAGCAGACTCACCTTTAGGGGGTTCACTCATATGCTAATGGATTTCAATTGGATTTTCAGTACCTGTAGTACATGTAATCATATCCTAGACAAGTGATACTATGTTAGAACGCATTTGGGAAGAAACTGATTTCAGATGGGATGTACCGCATCAGCAATGGTAGTCACGTTAAATTGAAATGACAGTTTCCGTTAAGTTTAATGTTTTGTAACTGTATCAATGGTTATGTTAAGCAATAACGGCGACAACATATAACCTTGCCCTACCCTTATGCATGTATAAACTGATCTGATAGTTCCCCCCTTTATGTCCATGCAGCATCTCAATCTTGGTTCGTTTGTTCTAACTGGTGTATAGTCTGAAAAGGAACTGCTTGAGCTTCAAAAGCCGCTCATAAAATCGGATGATATACATATACTTCAAATAATGCAGTATAATCAATAAATACTGTAATTAACCTTTTCCCTAACGGATATTTTTTTCATATCGATTTTTTTTGGTCACAGTGTGTGTCTCTCTCTCTCCAGGGCTAAAATCCACTTTTTCCTCTTATGCTTTCTGCTCACGTCGCTTTAGCAGTCCGAGTTGAAGATTCTCACGAATATTTTCCTCAAGATGGAGTGTGTGCCGATGCCTCGATAGTATTTTGCATTCTTCACTATCTCTTGTCTTGAAAATTGGCACGTTTATCGCTTGCTTCCAGAATTAGATATATGTACAACCCTCTAATTCAACAAGAATAACGATTTTTGTACCCTATTATACAGTTCGGTGAATTGCACGGTTTGTCGCTTTATATTTAGGAAAATTTAAATTAAGTCCAAGGCAATTATTAAAATGTACGTCGTTATATGAAATTGCCAATTGATTTAATTATGTCTTATAATTTGGAGCCTTCACATATTAATGCAGAATTTTTTGCAGCTCATTAATATGAAACTCGTGAACTTATTTAAGAAGTTTAAGATGGCAAATCAACACATAAAATTTATATTAATGTTACAGACCTTTATAAAAGTTTTCTTTTTTAAATTTCTAGGGCTCAAAGTAAATATGAAATTAAAGTTTTCATATTAAATTTCTTTTTTTAAATTAAAATTTTATTGCGTTTCTTCTCTTTCTCCAAATGGTTATTATTTCTGAAATGATACTTTCTTAATAAGGAACAGTGTGCTTTAAAGACCGATAGAAAAAAACTAGAAAGACGCCAACGGGTAAAAGGAAATTCTTCTCTAATCACATTCAATTTTACTTATGGAGAAAAACGAGGAGATATTTTTTATCAAATTTTCTACTGTTAGAAGATCAAAGGTCTATCGAAATTTCTTTTTTATTTTTCATTTTTTTAAAATTTTGGTTTGTCAGAATTCCAGGGAGGTTCTCTCCTCCATTCGTGGTCTAATCTTGGAACGTCAAAGACTCCCAAGGCCTGAAGATTTCCTATCGGTAGAGAGACTATCCCTAAGCTTTCTTCCTTTCTGGATGATCGGTTGCTGTAACTGACGACAAATCCAGCAAGCGAATCGGAAAATGATGGGGGGCGGCGAGACATCAACTTCCTTTTTCCCCATCTTCTCCCGACTTCACCTTTCTTTCTATCTCTCCTCCCCTTTCCGATCCTCGTTTTTCTCTCTATAAACACGTTATAATCATCCTAGTCACGGTTTGCACGCACCAAGGCAAGAAGAAGCAACAAGAAAGCAGATGATCTTTCGATCACCAGAAGGAGATCCCCGGAGGCATTCGCCACCAGACGCGACTTGATTAGGTTGACATAAGCAATCATCGTCAGTGCCTTGACAATAATCTTTGCTTGACCGAACTTTTCCTCTCTCTCTTTCTTCAAATAAAAAGAAGGGTATAAAAAAATCAAACATTAGATCGTAATCATCATCTTGTTCTCTTCTGTTTCTGACATCGGTTGTTTCTCTTTTTTTATCTGTCAAATTTCATCGGGATTTTTATAACGTTATTAGACTTGGCCCCCAGAGGTCGAGGCAAAGGCAGTTATGGGTATTGTTAAGAGTAACGAATTGTTCGCTTTATTTTTTGTCAACGAGAAGATATTAAAGAAAAGTTGTAATGTTTCGATCCCTAGTCTTCAGAGATTTTACTTCTTGATATTGGAAGGCAGTCTTCATAATATAAAAAATGTCCATCTTTCTTTTCACTTTACTGGGAATTTCGATATTATCTTCATTCTTAAGTTTATTTTGCATTCTATTTGTTGCCTGGAAATAACGTTGATAAATTAATAACAGGCCAACAATGAAAAAAAAAGTCATCTTGAATAAATTTGCCTTATTCTCGTGGTGTTTAGTGTACTGAATCCGAAACTGCTTTTAGATTTTTTTTTCTATCACGTTACGTTTGCAAGTTATGCAAATAGAGACTGCAATGTTAAAGTGATAGGCGTGAAGAGAAGTGGCTGTAATGTTAAAGTATCCATATTTTTCGGCCATAAGGAAATATATCAGGCCCCAGACACTGAATAATTTAAAAGTGTTTCATTGAAAAACGAGAAATCCGTGTATGATAGAAAAAAACTGACGTCAGATGCGGATTCAGCACTTGCAAAAGCACAAGAATCACATCTTAACGTTAAATATGGCTTTAAATTTTTTTTTTGTTGACCTGTGTAATAAAAAATACAATTACTGCCTTACCTAACTACAAATTCTTCTCCCGAATACTGTTCTCTGATATACAGGATGTTAATAAATATATGGGAAAACAACCTTGGAAAAGTGATAGAGAAACTAAAAACGAGCCAATTAAATTGTGCGTTTAGCTTATTTTTAGATTGGAAAAATTGACATATTAACCGGACCTTTTATACAGGGTGATTATAAAGTCACTATACATTTTGGTGAAAAATTCGTTTTATTGCAGCAATTCCTGTATGCATCAAACAGATATCATACCAGGACACTTTCTTAGTACATTTCATTGTGTCCCCCTTGCACATCCCGGCACAGCTCCCAACATTCCACCGTGGCCCGGAAAACATTGCGCAATATAGCCGGTGTAATGTCCTCCACCGCGGCTGTAATCTGTTGTTTCAGCTGTGCAATGGTGCGTATCTTGACCTGGTACACTTTGGACTTGATAAACCCCACGCAAAGAAATTCATGGGGGTCAAATCTAGGGACCGTGGAGCCCACAGTCTTGGCGAGCCCCGACGAATCCATCCTGTTGGAACACAACGTTATCCTAAATCCCATCATCTCCAACTGTGGCTCCAGGAATAAACTTGACCGTATTACCCCCAGCCACACATTTACATTCGATGTGTTTGGATGTGTAAATAAATGAAATTCGTTATAGATTTCACCAAAATGTATAGTGACTTTATAATCACCCTGTTTTACCTGGAACACGAAAAAAGCATCGTACTGTGAGTTTTTAAAGGAACATTTACTGGAATGTTTTACAGGAAGACGTTCCAATTCGCCGTATGTGATTCATTTCTCTAGAACGATTCTCATTCATCAATTTATTTTCCTTTATTCTCAATAACATAATGCATTCGTTTGGGCATGCAATTTAATAGGTTTTGCATTAAATGCAGAAGATTATTTTTCCAAGCTTCTAAACCTTCTTCCTTCAGACTGTTAGCATTGAAATACTGCTTCCCCTTAACATACAGCCGGACAGGTGGCCGAGAGGGCTAGGGCGTAGGCTTTCTAGTTCTCGAGTCCACTTGGTCGTGGGTTCGAATCCCGCCGTGGGCATGGATATTTGTGTTTGTCCCGGGCTGCGTACATATATAACTTGTGTAAAAGGTGCAAAATGGCCTTAGTAGTCGACGCCAAAAAATTCTAATAAACCAACCAACCAACCTTAACATACACCTGTCTAAAAATGACTCCTCAAAGATTCTCAATGGGATTCAAGTCCGGACTTCTAGCTGGCTACTCCTTGACTTGTGAATGATGAGCTTCTATCCAAGCCATTGTTGATTTGCAAATATGGATAGAAGCATTGTCATTTTGAAAAATCCAATTGTCCAAAAGTGCGTTGATTATCTCCCGGCTTCTGTCTTCCACAAATAATCGCCAGTTCCGGAAGTTCCATGAAAATTAAAAGCTTCCCGAACCATGATGGAGCCACTATACTGTTGCCGACTAAAAAATGTCTTCAGTTCTTTCCGCAGATCGTGCCAGTAACATGCTCAGCAATCTGGGCCATCTAAATTTCTTTTTTTTTCACCATTAAAAATGACCGTTTCCCATTCAGATGTCCAGGAAATGTAGTCATGTGCTTACTCTCTTCTTGCAAGTTGATGTGTAGCAGTCAGAGAACGTTTTTTTTTAATACATTTTTTTGTATTTAACAGTAGGTGTCTCTTTCAGGTAATTGTGCACAGTATTCTTCGAACATCCAAAACGGGTTTTTTTCCTTCCACTTGTCGCCTCTTTTTATTGTTTTAAATACCCCAAAGAAATATTTAGCAATGGATGCAGCTACTTCCTTCACGGGTTGCCCCTTCAGATTTCATTTTCCAATTTTTTGTCACTTGTTCTGCAATAAATTCTTGTCGTCACCCATTGCTCAGATATGAAAAGTATTGTTGATACAATCAGGTTTATAAGTTTATTAAAGGACAGAGAATAAATCGTAAATGAAATTGAAGATTTTATTATTGTTACATCGGTGACAGGTTTTACCCCGACTTTCTGGAAACTTGTGAAATAATTGAAGAAATCGTTTGAGAATTCATTTTAATTTTGCTTTAACCATATTTGACCAGTTTATAAAACAATCACATTCTCCAGGCTTTTTTGACATACCGTATTAGATTTTACTTATTGTGACTCAAGACCTACTGTGGGAACAACGAAATTTTTCGCTAGCATAATGAAAGAACTGAATGCGGTTTAGAGAGACACTGCAGATATCTGAATTATGGGAGAAAATAAGATAGTTCATGATATAGAGGTTTATATAGAAAATCGAAATAGCATTTCGAAAATCGAAACGTATTTGGATTCTTTAGTTTCTCATCGTATCCGATCAAATGTCACATGAAAAATGTTAACTGTCTAAAAGTAACGTGACCACTAGAAACATCTAACGTATGTTCGGAGCAATTCTTATAACTCCGAAACCAATAAGACAATCCAGTCCAACTTCATAATTATATAGGTATTGGGGTTCTTAAATTTTCTTTATACATGGACCGTTTGCTAGTAAGGTGAAGGCCCTTCTCAGAATTATATTTTTAAATGCTTAAAATAAATTTACAACGTAAAACTAATAATAGTAAAACACAAATCAGAGGTCAGTGAAAATAAAGATAACGTTATGAAATGGAGAGTTCTCTATAATGCCCTTCTTTATTATTATTATCTTTATTCCATTTATTGTAATATAATTACATATTTGGAAGAGGAGTCTTAAACAAAAAAGAAACTTAACATCTTTTCAATTTTTATACTATTTCAATATTTAACCATTTCATTATTTCAGATCTTTACATTTTCTTTTACAGAATATCCTTTCTTTTTCAATCAACTATTTTTTTACAAAAATCTTTTATGACACATAATACTTTCCAATTAATTTGATTTCCATCTAGGTAAGTTTTTTCCCAATTTTCTTTTCTTTCTAAAACTTGTTTCTTTCTCTCTTCCTCTACCATTCCAAAGTTTCTACATCTTCTTTACATCCTCTACACATTCTTTCTTCCTCCCTATCATACACTTTATTTCCCACCAAAATATTTCTACATCTAACCTTTAGAAATAAAATTTTTACTTCAATATTACTTTCTATTGTTAAATATCTTTCTATTTGCCAATTTGTCATAATTTTTTTATATATTCTACATGTTACAGAATTATTTATTCTATCCATCCTTTCCGTTAATTCCTTAGCCACAATTGTCTCCATTATTTTTTCATATAATGCCCTTCTTGATGAAGTGGATAGAGGCCTTGCAGTACATAGCGGAAAAGAAATCCCACAGGTTTATTCTTTTATTCTTGGCATTATCAAACGCGAAACCGGTTGGAATAAAATGTGAAAACGGTCGGAATTCTGCGTGATTTCTTTCCCAATGTGTATTGCAATGCCTCCAGGAACTTCATAAATAAAGATGAGTTGTTTTTTTCTCATCCAAGCTTACGTATCCCCCTTGAAATCTATCCACAGACCATTTGAGAATCCGTGGACGCCTGGTTAAAAGGAAGCTACTCTTTTACATATCTTTGAGCAGTAGCGTTTTACAACCTTTCTTATCTCACAGTACATTTTGAACCTATTGTTAAATTATGCAGGACTTTTAAATTAAGATGATCAAAAAATTACTAACACGAACAGAACAACTTATTATAAATTGTAATAAAAAGATAATTAAAAATTCCTAAAAAAATTTTATGTATTTTTTTGTTTCCTAATTTCTTAAAATTTTCGCGGCACTCCTACGATCCAGTTACGGCATATTAATGTGCCGTGGCGGATCGCTTGAAAATCGCTTATGTAGATAGCAATCTGCGATCAACCCCCATGCCTCCTCGTCTGCAAGCCAATCCAACCAAATTAAACAGAAAAGTAGGACATGTCCGTAGCATCTATATAGCAAAGTTAAACGTCTCTGTCAAAAGATGTCGAAAATACGAAGGAATAGACAGGCGGACATGATAAAACCAATAAGCAGCCCCACTTTTACATTACTTAAATACGAGCATTGAAGAGCACTAATATAGTGGATGACATCTTAAGAATTTAGTAACAAAGGACCCAGAAAAAAAACTAGGTTTGGTACAAAAAATACCTGAGCTTTATTTTTTCTGCCTAAACGAATGAAACCGCGGGTTTTCTCCCTGGCGACGAGGTGTAGGAGACCTTCACCATGAGAGTGAGTGAGTGTAGGCATTTGTTCACGTACGCAGCGTTCACGAGTTGCTGCCTGGCACCATGAGAGTGAGTGAGTGTAGTACACGCCTGTCGGTTTTTCGTTTTTCTCGAAAGGCCAAACATCAACAAAGAGTACTATCTGAAGGCTCTTCGTCGCCTTCGTGATGCTGTACGACGGAAACGATCCGACCTTTGGATAACAGGAACTTGTTCGCTCCATCATGACAACGCATCCGCCCATTCATCGAAACTAATTCAGAAGTTCCTGGCCAAATACAGCACTCCTTTGGTCCGTCAGCCTCCTTACTCCTCTGACATAGCTCCATGCGACTTTTGATTGTTCCCCAAGCTCAAAACGCCGCTGAAAGGAACCCGGTTTCAGTCATGGAAAGACATTATGCAGAAAATGACGGCAGAGCTGCCCGCCATTCCCAAACAGGTCTTCCAAAGATGCTTCCAACAATGGCGGGGGCGATGGAAGAAGTGTGCGCAGTTCCAAGGAGAGTACTTTGTTTAAATCTTGCATGTAAATAAATTTATTTTCCCGGCCAAAGGTCCAATACTTTTTGTACACACCTTGTACATTGATTTATGATTCACGAAACAATTAAAATGTCATTTTCATAATAATATCAAACAAATAACAACTGTTTTTTCGTATTAGAAAGTGTTCATTTGTTAATAACTGATTAAACATTGTTGTATTTACAGTATAGGACAAGAGAAAGATGATTTCCTATTCTTATATGCAGCAAATGCTCGAATATCGCGTGGGTGTGTAAGTCTAGGCAAATAAAATTGGATCATTTGGAATTCAGTTCTCAAACTGAAGTACAGGGGAAAATATTTTATTATTTATTCATTCTTATTTATTCGTGTTTGCGCTCACGTAAGTGGAAATTCGTGTTTTTTTCTTATTTCTAAAGGTGTCCCGGTAAAATGTGGCTGTTTTCAAACCTATTTATTGAGATAGTAGGTTGCATGAAAAAATAAAACAGTGTCCAACTTAAGGGATTTGTGGAGCATCGCATCTTCGCTGTGCGTATCGAGTGTAAATGTTGTGCAAATTTACGGCAAATCTTTCAAATTGCTTGGAATAGTTCTTCCCACAAGTGGGTTTAACAGTTGAATTGTCACTGAACGTTTTGGGTTTGTTCGTGGATCTGATATCATTTTCAGAACGTAAAACATGTACACTAACTTGAAAATAAAAACACTTTTTTATTATGGTACTATTTTTCTTTTTTTCATTTAATTTATTGTCTCATCAAAAAGGTTTTAAAAGCTTCACATTCTATTAGGCCACTCTTTATATCTTGAGTATTCAAAATACATTTAAATACGATTGTTTCGGGAAGATGAATGCCACAAAACTGACGAACACTTTCTTGCATAACCAGCAGTCCCACAAAAAATGCTCACTTCACCTGACTAATAAACTTCACAGAACACTCACACCATTCTTTGTATATTCTTCGTAACATTTTGTGGTAATTGTTGTTATATGCGAACAGTGAGTGGACAAAACATTAAAGCTACCTTCCTTACAAGACAAAACTGTTTACCGGCGAAGGTGCCAAACAGGATAGTTGAACCACCAATGCCAACAATCTGCCCGGATTCCTTGCTCTACAGGAAGGCACAAAGATTCAAAAGGGTTTAATTCTTTAACATTTCCGGATGATCCTGAACAACATGAGTGCTTCTCAACCAATTCTTTGGATGGTATCAGCCCATTGGTGGCGGGGTTAGGGGTGGGCTCATCTTTTTAAAGACAAACAATCATCTCCAGGCCATCCGAAAGCCATCAAGGTGGGTAAATGTTCAGGCAGATATTTTGTAAATAGTCCACAGCGCTTAAGGAGCACTTCATACATACTAAAGGACGCAATGCATCCATGTATAGACTCTTTAAATCACAGAGCCAAATTGCTTGGACCACTGCTTGCTTCTTAGGTGTTATGTACATCGTTGTATACTATATGGTACACCCTTGATACGAAAATCCTAGGGGTTACCATTTTGGGATAGAATGATGAGTGAGAATCTGATCTGGCTTGCGCTAATAGTGTCGTTTCTTATTGCGATATCATCACCATATTTTCACAAGCGAACTTTTCAGAGGTATTCGTTTGGTGTTGCGCAGTGAAGTTAATTTTTATATTTTCAGGCGGCGCTTTCAATCTGGAGCTACTAGATAGGCCTACATTTTTTAGAATTTGTTGAGGGTCTCCCGTTGAAAACAATTTTTTGGCGTTTTGGTTATCGTGTACTGCAACGAATTTTTATTCATACGCATAGGTCAAGTACATTTGTGAGAAGATTAGTGACAAAAATGCAAATATTATTTTTGCAGAATAAATTTAATTAATACATCCAAACTTTCCTTGTGTACACCTTATTTTTAACTTTAATCACGTATTTATATATATATATTTGTTGGAGTTAGCGAAGGACACCGCCCCCCCCCCTTGGCTATGCCCCTTGCTAACTTTATTGTTAATACGGGATAGGAACATGAATCGAGATGTATACATAGGAGCGCCGCTTCTAGCCACAGCTTTAAAGCCCCGCATCTAGTCCCAATTTTGAGGATTTTTCTCGGTTACAACCAGAAGAAAATTTCATTTTGCATGAATTCACTATAGAAAAGACGAAATTTCAAGCCCCCCCCTCCCCCCCACTCTTTATGCACTTTTCTATTTGAACTCCTAGACAATGAAAAAGAATTTCCGTTTTAATCAAAATTTGAAAATTAATAAATTTAAAATTCCAAAAAAATAATTTTCATTCTATTACATGTAATAATAATCAATCTCCGTAATAAGAACTTTCTACTTTAAATCAAATTCACTTTAATATCAGTTTTAATTAATTACAAAATATCTAAATTCTTTTCCAAAAATGTAAAATATTTAATATTTATTTATTCTTACTAGAGGGAAAATATGTAGGCATCTCATGGAAATCACGATTATTGATGTACTTTCTCTTAAGCATTTTAAGGTTTTCAGCGTAAATTTAATGATTTCCCTCCGGCGATGCGGTTTGAGAGATAGTTTTGTGAAGACAAAATTGG
Organism: Rhysida immarginata; assembly: GCA_023313115.1. Lineage (NCBI taxonomy): Eukaryota > Metazoa > Arthropoda > Chilopoda > Scolopendromorpha > Scolopendridae > Rhysida > Rhysida immarginata. Next base: position 2,741,913 of record JAHWFO010012898.1, on the reverse strand, counting down.
ATGCCGTTATATCAAATGAACCTTAATGAATTGAATAAAAAACTTTTTTAAACTTAGTTTGTGAGTAATATAATGTCTGGTATGACATAGGTTATCATTATTCTTTTTATATATCGTTACGTCGTATCATTTTCTTTTTCTAAACCTCTTCAGATCATATACTTGTTTAAGTTGCCTTAGTTAATTTGCGTCGATTTCGTAAAATTTATGTAACGTTGTTTGCCTTTATTATGCACTTTAACTTAACTCACAACCTGTCTTTCTTCTTTGTGCCAAATCATGCAATCAATTATTTACTTGCATTTGTTCAAACGATTCCAAATTTGGCACGCTGGTCCATTTTGGTGGCAACACTATAAAAATTTCAAAATTCGAATTCTTAAAAAGAATTAAAACTGATTTCCATTTAATTTTTCATCTAAGGGAGTCGCTTCTTCAAATTTAATTTTCATCCTGGGTAGAGAGTGGGCCACTTATTTGTAGCAAAAGCAAAAGCGTTAAGAATTGATTGCAAATTCAAGATTAAAAACAATAAAAGAAAAAATATAAAAATATTAAAGATAGAAAAAAATATGAAAAAGTATATGATAAAATATGTATAAAAAACGATGACTTAGTTTTTCGAATCTGCAGTCCGAAGCATTGAATCATGACAATGTTTTAAGAAGCAACAAATATTAAATATTTTCTACCTTTTCTTTATTTATCAATGGAAGAGTCTACAGAATGATGTACATCGGTAATACAGAATAAGGGCTTATGTATGAATCGGTAATAACTGAAGTATGAAATATAAGCACGGGTATGGAGTGTCTCGTTGTATCGAGTAAACATAGCGTCTATGCTCACAATCGAATATGGGACCACAAACACGGCACGTGCAAGCTTTTCGCATATCTAAAATCACAAAACGAGTGTGTTTTGCATGACGAAAAACTAAAATTATTGCATCACCCGTAACGTTTTTTTTGGGGTCGGAACTATAGAGAGAAGGAATCTGTAGATATAAATTAAGCACTTCAAAGCACAAAGAAATTCAACAAACGCATAAATTATAAATAAGATGAAGACTTCAAAAAACATCAAAAGATCTAAATGAACATATAATTGATTCTTCAGTGTTTCAAAAATAATAAATAAAAAATAAATCTTCTAAAATTTTTTTTATTAAATTGTGATTAATGAAATATATTTCTGTAATGGAAAAGAGTTTATTCCAATACATGAGGTTTAATTAGGCTGCATTCAAAACATTGAAAGCAAAACGTTAGGTAAGACAGCGAAGTATAGTAGCGATGTCTGTTACACTATCCCATTTGCCACCCATCTCTCTCCATACATTTCTTTGTTGTGACATAGCCCATCGCTGATTTTATACATATGATAGTTTCCCAGACAACAATGGTCAGGTGACTTCTCAGTTCCGGTGTGTGCTTCAAGTCGGTGCCAACAATGCTTAAAGCTGCAACAACAACGCAAAACTGTTTCCGTAACGCTTTTTGGAGTCGATTTTTTGCATCACGTTTTTTGTAGAATGATGTCCAGCCTTAAAACATTAAAATGTGAAAAAAAATTTTAATCATATACTTTTACTTTTAAAAATTGCATTAAAAAGTAAAAAAAAAAACAAAAAAAACCCCAAAAAATCATAAAATTAAAAACGGGCAAATTTGTGGCGGCGCGCGTTTAATGTTAAAAATTTTAAATTAAAATACTACGCGTCGTAAAATTAAAATTTTAGATTTTTTTATTTTGTGAATTCCTATTTAAATGAGAGGCAAGAAAAATTATTTTTTTAAAGTAAAATTATCTGCTTTTGGGAAAAGAAATACATTTGTTCCCTTGACAAAAAAGAAACTCTTTTCTGTGTTTTTTCCCGCTAAGTACTGCAAGGCCTCCATCAACTCCATCGAAAAGAACTTTAACAGATAACTCTCTATTTCATGACGAAAAAAAACTCTTTTGTAAAAATAACAATTATTGCATAGTTTCAATCTAATTTGAAAATGTCTAAGTTACCTTAAAAGGAATTTATACGCTATTGACCCCCTTCCAGATTATGGTAATATTTACAGATCGTATTTCTGATATTCAGTTAAAGTTAAGGGCCTGAAAAAAATAATATTATAAAGTAATATCATATGATAAAGTTGAATTGCGTATTTATTTTAAAATTTAAAGTTTAATTGAAGCTTATTTAAAAGCAGTACACCCATGCTCCCAATCCATATTCACGGACTTTTTAATTCTATCCAAGGAACCCCTTACACTCTGCAATTCTTGATCATGGTGGTACTACACATTCTTGGTGTCACATGTTCAAACATCATCAAAACATTGATACGACGTGCGTTCAAGTTTTCATGTCTAATAACTTATCCTACAAGAAGTATTGACGCTAGAAAGTTGAAAGCGTCGTCACTTCTCAACCTCTAGCAATACACACCTTTCACGCACTAACAGTAAGATTGCTTCCCAGAAACGCTTCGTTAGGGGTCTGTTTTGTCTACTGGAAAATCGCTGATTCAAGTGCGGAGCAAGGGCAAAAAGGCCAAAAATTGCTAAGACTCGAGGTGAAGCGAGTAATGAGCATGAAGATCCACTTCAAACTTGTCGCTAACTAGGGCCGCCCGATGAGCAGGAACGTTTGGCTGATGGGAGTCGATCAAACCCGGAAGTATGTAAATATTTGATCAATTATAAAAAAACGTGATAGTCACGTTTCAGTGAATCAGATTGCAATCACTCTATATATCATGACCAATGAGTTATAATGTAATGAGATTTTAAATTTTTACATTTTAAAACGTAATACATAGCCTATTAAGTTCCACGGGTCTCAGTATATTTAAAGAATCTTCTAACTTCAAATAATTCTACACGGATAGATGCGATATACTTACTGAAATTTTATGCTTGTAACATTTACAGTAATTGCGATATTAATTAAAAAAAATTATGGGTATTTAAATTTCGTCTTTAATACATATAGTAACATACCGGGTGATCCAAATGTGTTACATTTTTTCATGAAACTAATAATTGTTTTGCCGTGCCTCGTGATTCTTATGAAAGCATTGAATTGCTGGAAAGCAAACACTGAAAATGTCGTTAACAATGGAAGGAATGTAACACACTTTGGATCACTCGGTATAATAATAATACAAATACACATAGTAACCCAAATTGCTCAAATTTATAAAGTAACTGCTTAAGCTAGTTTTCGCTTGAAACTTTTTTTTAAACAAATTTTTCATTTATTCTAATAATCACGGAATCTTGCGGTGATAAGAAAGATCTTGAGTCGAGAGCTAAAAATTGTCATAAAATTCGTTAAACATAATTTGAATTAGACTCTAAAATGTGAAGTGATATGTTGCAATGACTTGGAAATATCTTGACAAAAGTGACCCTTCAATTTTCTCACTGCGTCTCTGAAGCTTAAAAATGCAAACAATTTCGAGACGAAGCGCTTGAAGTTACGAAGATGAATGGCTGAGAAGTCTTCGTCGGGCGGTTGGGTGTTGGAGGTCTATTGCCGAAGGGGTTTTTCGGTCGTGATGATTTGAATTGCTCGGCCCTCGAAATCGTTCTGGTCAATTTGTCGCGTCCACTTCGACCGCCCCCTTTTCCCGCTCCTTTTGCCTTGGCCCGAGGCTTGACCTACTTCTTGCTCGGGGAACCCCGTCGTGCGAGAGATCGCGTGCGCAACGCAGCGAATGTCGCGCCTGCACACAACCTTCAAATTGAACCCCCCCCCCCCCCCGACTTCGCTGTGCGCCATGTAAACTGAGGATCAAGAATAAGACAAAAGCGAAATAGTTTAAGGAAAGTTTTCCTTCCTTTCCAATCTTTATTTTTTTTTCTATGCTCTGATGCTGGTGAAATAGAAAATTCCATTCTTCTCCTCGTCATCGAAAACGATTTTCCATTTTCACCGTCAAGTTTTACTGCTATGCAGGGCAGCAAGCTTTTCAAATGCTGTTAATAATAAGAACACGGTAGATACTTTCGCGGAATGGTTTGTAATTATGTTAATTAACTCCAGTTATTTATAAATTAACTAGAGTATATAATTATTTTTGAGCTTAAAATAGACCAAATCTTAAAGTAGCGCTGCAATGGTCCAAACAACCAAGTTTCATCTAATATGGCATATGGTTGTATACTGCATATGCTGTCCTATGGAAAAGTGGTCCATATGGTATTCACGAAAGCTCAGAATTTGTCTTCGTTTCGTATGAAAGCATAAATCCAATGTTCACTCTGATGATCGATTCTCCAATCAGTAGACGTTGGCCCAAGAACTATGGGACACCGTAGAAAACATCCCTGTTCATGGGCCAGCGTTGGCTTTCTGAAATATTACATTTGGTGTGTACTGAATGCTCAGATGCTTGAATCACCACATCAACATATCGTTGTGCTCTAAAGTGCCCGTTAAGCAAACTAGAGATGATTGCTGTTGTAACTGATAACACCCCAAATCATGATTCCACGTTTTCGAGATCAAAAAATGATAAAACTACGAACCCTATTACCATATTCGCACTAATTTCGCACTAGGTGATTATCACTTCTCAGAGGGAAGCGAGATTATTCGTTGAACACCACACTATGTCTGTTATTCACATTCTAGGTAGCTCTTGTACAACACCATTGCAAGCGTGCATGAAGATGGTTCAGTGAAGATGGTTCGCAAAGGTCACATTGCCCACAAGCTTACCTTGTTCAGTCTATGATGAACTGTCTCCATCAATTTTGCAGCATTCAGTATTCCCTATAAACTCTGCAAAATGTCGCCAACCGTGGGCTTTGGGCTCTCTACGGCTTCGCTTTATCTTCTATATGTATTCCAGCTCCCTATGACAATTCACATTGCGTTCTTCAGGTCATTGTCTCCAAATCCCAAATGGTTGTTGCGTCCCGTTCAGTTTCGTCCGAAATTTGATGCAAAGACCAGTCAGCTGTATAGTTAAACCTCAAGATCTATAGCCCTGAGTGGAATGATCGATTAACAAAATAAGCCGAGTATGGGTGATAATTCCTAGATGAGGAAATATGATATAAAGTCATGTCTATGTAATTAAATATTGTAGCATACCATTCTTGAGCAGGGATATTAATCAAGTTTTTCCTTATCTTTTTTACATCGGCGGATAACATTCATTCTGCAGAAACTTGAACTTTATTTTTATATGACTTACTGTATTTTCTACAGCCATATTTCAAAATTAAATTTCTAAATTTCCATGTACTTTTGTTAACTATTTGGCATGTAACTTTTGTCCTCATACTCTATCGCAATAAAAAATTGTTCAAACAGCGATATGCTTTTGTGTATGCTCTATATTTATCTTTACAAAAAAGTCATAATAAAATTCGTAGATTTAAAAAGTTATCTTGGAAAAACATTCATTATAAGAAAAGACTAATACTGTAAAAAAAACAAACCCGCAAACAACATTTCAAATAATAAAAATCTAGCCAAACCATCAAGAGAAAACAACAATAAATGGAAAGTACTACCACTAAAAATATAAACTAAATGCATTTGCATATAATATATCAACACAACAATATATACTTAACATACGCACAAACATCAAGAGAAATCAACAATAACTTCCCTTCTTTTCTTAATCGACCATTCTACTCAGGGCTCTAGATTTTGTGGTTGACTATACGCAGTCTTATATGAATGAAGTAAGGAGTGGATTGATAATAATATAATCATATGAATATGTAAACTCCTTTTAATGAAGGTAAAAAAGAATAAAATTAAATTAAATAAAAATTAATAAAATAGGAAATGCAATGCAAAAGTCACCAAATTGGAGGTAATGAAGTAAGGGAGAAGTTGAAGAAAAACTGAAGATCTTGAAGCAGTCCGATGACATATAGGCAAAATAACTGAAGGAAACCGAAGAATTGTTGTCAAGGAGTGATGTTAGAAAGTCACACGAGAAACTGGATGGAGACACACAGCAAAGGAGGAAAGTCTTGTAGATGTAAAAGTTCGATGATCTGAGGAAAAACTGTATATATAAAAAAAAAAATTATATTTATCATGTCCTCATCATTTTTCTACTATATTGTTTCAACTGATTTTAGTTTCAAAAATTATTTCAAAAAATTATTTCTAAAAACTGATGATGAGATGATAAATATCTCGAAAACGTTTTTTTTATATACACTGTTCTTCCTAATATCATCGAATCTTTGCATCTACAAGACTTTCTTTCTTTGCTGTGTGTTTCCACCCAGTTTCTCCTGTGGCTTTGTACCACCACTCCTTGACAAACAATTCTGTTTTCCTTCAGCGATTTTCTTCAGCCATCGGACTGTTTCAAGATCTTCACCGTCTTTCTTCAACTTCTCCCTTACTTCATTACCTCCAATTTGGTGACTTTTCCATTGTATTTCCTATTTTATTAATTTTTATTTAATTTAATTTTATTTTTTTATCTTCAAAAAAAGGAGTTTACGTCATTAAATTTCGAAAAATAAAGTTTTATTTTATGAAACCATCATTCTAGAGAGTCTTATCTGCTTTTTCATTACTTGCACGAATGACGTCATTGACCAGAAACTGCAAAGATTTACATAAATTGTTTCTTTACACATATCCTAAAATTTGAATGGTGCGGCGATAAAATTTATTATTTTTTGCGTATACTATGTTTTAATTTATTAAATGAATGTTATTATTATTTTTTTTCATTTTAGCTAATTTTTAATTTGAGAGTTTCATGTTGTTTTTAAGAATTTGGCTTGTATACGTATATATAATTAATTGTAAATTAATTGATATTTTTATTTAGAAGGTTTTCAGATATTTAGTAACCTTCTATTTAGTAACCTTCTATTTAGTATTAATTAGGCCTATCTGATTTTATTTATAAATTAGAATTTTAGTTTTTATTCCGAGGCTATGATATTCACAATTCTTATATCTGTTCATAACTATGATAATGATTAATATTTAATTACAGAGATTCAAATACAATATAATTGAAGTGTTTTTAATAAAATGATGACTGAATTAAGAACATGCGCAGCAAATATTTACTATCGTCACTGAAATCAATCTTTTAACGTGGAGTCCATGATAAAAATTTTTATTGCAAGAAAACAAAGAAATTATTGAGAAATTAAATCTATAATGGTAAATGCCATTGGTTCACAGTCGAGAAAGAAAAATTCAAAAATTTCGTTTTTACCAGCTTTGAAAAAAAAAACCCTTTTTTTTGAAACGTCAACGAAATGTTACAATGTGATCGATACATCTTTTGGGTGAATGTAGCAACGCCATCACGCAAACAGTTTCTGTTATGAGATTCGCACGCTATTTTAGACCGTCCCTATAACACAGGTCTGTTATTACAATCACATTTGTAAAATAAGGCAGAAAAGAATAATCGGTTTACCTTATATATGAGTTTTACTTATGAGATTCATCTTTTAGATACCTTACCATATAATATGTCTGTTCCTTCGCCTCCCTTTCTCAGCTTCTTTTTTCGTTTCCTATATAATTGAATTCATTCATTTCCGCCGAGTTGGGCTTACTTAAAGACATCTGACAAATTGTTTTGGAAATTTTACTTAATTTTATGATGCTGGTATAAGTTAAAGAAAATTATGTAAATTTTAAATATTATGTGGAGCCATGTTCGTTTGCGTATTTTGGGATCTTAAGAGGGAAATTGTAAAGTTGTATTCTTCTCAGAATTAAATGTCGTTAAAAACTAGAAAAATGGGGGTCTGAATTTGCTAAGATAATTTGCCAAATGTTAAAATAAATTTAATTTTATAGCTCTGGGCAATCTTCAGCTTTAATATTTATTTTTATATATTTTTTATTTTTATGTATTTTATTTAAAATTGTAAACAGCAGGCTAAGCGCCCAGTGTCAGCTTACAGTCAAGCAATTACAATGACAGAGAAAAGCTAAGGTAAAATAAAATCATATATTATATAAAAATAAAAATATCCAATTAGAAGAAATTATAATTAGAGGAAAAATAGTCAAGAATTATAGAACAAGTGAAATATTTTCAATAATAGTTTTTTTGAAATGGTTATAACTCATAGCATAGATAATCAGATTGGATATATTGCAAAATTTAAGTATTTTATAGAAGGGTAAATTATTTACAATTGATTTCTTTAGTAAGGGTAAATAAAAAAAATTAATTGTTTCGGGAATTGAGCTTGCGTACACATAATTCGACATAATTGAGAACTTTAGAAGAGAAAATGATATTATGATATAGCTTAAATAAATAGCGAAGATCGTCTGTAAAACCTTCTTTTAGATAGTTTATCACATATAAAATATTTTAGGAGATAAGTATTACTTATACACATATTAATATTAAAAACTCCAGGATGAAAGAGTTTGAAAAGATTACGCAAGAAATTTTCTTTCTCCAAGCTTAATTGCAATGTAACATGAGACGGAGACCAGATGGTGGCGGCAAGTTCTAATATTGGTCTTACTAAGGTATTAAAAAGAAATATTGAAAAGTGAATACTACTAAAGATGAAAGAATTTCTAATGATAAAATATCTAGTTTGGTAATCTCTAGTGGTAATAAAATTAATATGGTCATTGAAAGATAGTTTTGAGTTGAATATGACTCATAGAACTTTGGAATTTAATTTTCTTTGTAGAAGACTGTTGTTTAGGTTAGTTAGGTTAAGTTAAAGTATGAAGTGATTGTAATTCTTGAGAGTTAATAGACGTACTAATATTTTTGCCTATTTTAATGTCATCTGCAAAAAAGGAATAATTGGGAATATTTTACTAATTCTGGGACATCATTGATAAATGTAATAAAAATAAAGATCCTAGGATTGATCCTTGAGGAACACCTGAGGAGAAGATAAAACTAGGCGAATAAATATTATAGACTTACATAGTTGATTCTGTTAGTTATATCAAATGAATTTTTTCATATTTAACTATATTGTAAATAATTATACGCAATCCAGTTATATTGCTTTTACATAATATTATTATAATATCATTATTAATATTAATTAATGGTTTGCTTATACATTGTATATCAGTATTGAAATCTTCTATGTGCTGAATAAAGAAATTTATGACATTGCCGATAAACATTATATTGTAATACAAATACAGGGTGATTATAAAGTCACTATACATTTTGGTGAAATCATTAACGAATTTCATTTATTTGCACATCCAAACACGCCCAAAGTAAATATGTGGCTGGGGGTAACACGGTCAAAGTCTATGGGCCTTCATGTTTGCCGAGGGGACTATCAATGGTACCGTGTATCTCGACATGTTGGAGCAATTCCTGGAGCCACAGTTGGAGATGATGGGATTTAGGATACCGTTGTGTTCTAACAGGATGGGGCACCACTCCATTTTGCCAATAGCGATCGGGTCTACCTGAATTCGCATTCCCAGGCAGATGGATTGGTCGGGGCTCGCCAAGACTGTGGGCTCCACGGTCCCTAGATTTGACCCCCATGAATTTCTTCTGCGTGGGGTTTTATCAAGTCCAAAGTGTACCAGGTCAAGATTACGCACCATTGCACAGCTGAAACAATGGATTACAGCCGCGGTGGAGTACATAAAATCGGCTATGTTGCGCAATGTTTTCCGGGCCACGGTGGAATGCTGGGAGCTGTGCCGGGATGTGCAAGGGGAACACACTGAAATGTATTAAGAATGTGTCTTGGTATGGTATGGTATGGTATCTGGTTGATGCATACTGGAATTGCTCCAATTAAACGGACTTTCACCAAAATGTATAGTGACTTTATAATCACCCTGTATTTCTAGATTGACAAGAATACCCCCTTTAATTTAAAAAAACATTCATTTCCGTATAATTAAAACTTTTGAAGTACAGCATAATTAGCTTCATACGTTTGCAACTTTATAACATTTAAAGGAATATAATAAATCGTCTTTAGTAATATTTTCTAAAGACGTTTAAAGAAAATAGTTGTTTCCTTTAAATATAACTAGAAAAATGTTCAATAACCTTTCGTCATTGAAGTCATAGACTTACCAAATCTGATACAGAGCCAAATAAAGGTTTTCCGACGTTAAATACAGGAAAAGAACTTCTTTCTTAGGTATCTTTGTAAGAAAGAACTTCATCTGTTTGGTATTTTACTTAATTTTATATATGAAGTTACTTAACATATTTTATGACTGTTAAATTTAGTCTTTTGGAATTTTCAACGAATACACCTGCCAAGAAGTTTAATCAAGTAATAGTTGGCTAGAGAGGACAAAAGGTAAATTATGATAATAACGGGTTGGTTAAGTTGTTCAAGGACCTCCTTTTCAATAAAAAAATAATTTACCCAATTTAATTTTGGAATTTGGCGTCCACATTAAAGAAGAAAGACAGAGAGAGAGAGGAAAAAAACACGAACCTATTGATTAATAGTTGCATTTCCTTTTACGGTGCTATTTGGAAGCAAAATACTATTGTTGTGTAATTTCCAGTAAGTTGAAGTTCGCAGCGAAATATTTGAATAAAGCCGCCTCTCTCGACACTGCTGCCAAAAGCCTTTTTATGTTTGAATTTAAATATTTAATGTATTCAGTACATGTATGTGCGCGGATGGGTGGTAGGTTGAGGGAAATGGAATATAAAAAGCGAAACGGGGGTTGTGGATTGCGTGACTGGAAGGAACGTGAAGGATGACGACATCGAGGCAATTTTCATTCCACTCTCGTTCCCGTCATGCATCTGCAAAGGTCACACCGATCGTAAACAGTGGCTCGGCACAATGGACGGGACTATTCCTTCCCAACCGAATGCATTTTCTTCGACTGCATCGCCATCGGAACCATTAATCTTGCGAGTGACAGGCGAGTAAATAACCCGGCAATGGAATGCGGCTACCAATTAAAACCCTTCGCGAATCGGTAATTGTAATTCTCAAGAAAAGAAGAAACGAAAGCATTTATCCCCCCTCAACCTGTCACTTATCTTCTAAGTGAAAGCAAATACTGTTATGTTTTCTTTTAATCAAACGGTGTTATTATATCCATCGAATGTAATTAAGGCGCCGTTTTATCTCCTCAGCGAAGCTTTAATACTCGAAGACCTCTTTCGGGCTTTTTGGTAAAAGGAAAATGCCCGATAAGGACCCACTAATTGGACATCGAATAAATGATGCTGTGAATGGGAGAACTTCGTCTTTAGGAAACCTTCCTTTCAAAGATTCGTTCATAAAACTGATGAATTGAAGTCTGTTTTTTCCCTCGAGTCAATGCGTTGCACCTGTCTACTAATATTCATAGAACCCAACAAATTGCTAAGTCAATAAGCTACAGCACTTTACACCCCTGTTATCCTTCCTTAAATAAACATTTCGAGTAATTAATATATAACCGATGTTTTTGAAACTGTTTTATTTGCGCTAATTTTCCTATCTATACCGTGTTAATATGAATTGACATGAGGGAAATATTCTTAGAAAGAAATGGCTTATTAACAACGTCTATGAACATTAACTGTTTTTGATTATAACAACTTTTTTTTAAAAGTATGAGAATAAGCTAATACATATGCCGAACGTCAAAACACCGAATGCCATTTTAAATTCACCATATAGACTAGAAAGTAGAGACCATGCCGTATTCCTGTAGCTCACGTTTAATTACGGGCTTGTTGCGAGAAGAGCCCGCAGTTGTTCATTTTCTGTGGTCAAAAAGACTGTATACGGAGAAGTGCATCACGAGATGTGTCCCGAAATATGGTGAGAACTTATATCGCGGAAAATCCTATTCAATTAGATCCAGGAACTCAACAAGGGAATCATCACAGATCGCCCTATGAGAAATAATATTTCGTGACATTTAATAATGATTATTTCTAAGTGGAAGAAAGGGTTAATTTTTCAGGAAACTAGGAAAAGTGTAAAGTTATTACATGTCTCTGAAAGAAGGGTCATTATGCATGAGACGTCTACCTTGAAAAATAGCTGGTTTTGTAGAAAATTTTATTGTACTGGGTAGAGAGAGCTGTAAAGGTTGCCAAAACACTGAATGACCATAAAACCCCGGGTTTTGGAAATGAGGTCTTCATATGATAACTGACCGAATAATTAACTTGAGCAGTGGTAGTAAAAAAATAAAACACTAGTGAAATTATTGAGAATATAATTATTTGTAAACATTTGGCACACAAATTAATAACAATAATTAATATAAATCAATTTGGAATTTCGTTCAAATATTTATTTTTTCAACATCGACATTTTAGACAACAATAAGATGAAAATAATAAATAAATAAATTACGAAGGGAAAACAAATAAGCAGTAAATGTTAAATAAAACATTATCAGTCGTAATAATATAATAATCTCCAAAATATAATCTCATTGTCAATTTTGATAATTAAACTAAAAATAGCAATTCATATTCGTTAAAAAAGGTAAGAACTGAGGATAAGGGAGGATGGGGGGGGGGGGGGCTTACAAAACGATTCCCATTAATTTTTGCGTCGTTCTGACTTTAGAATGATTGCCTACAATCCATGTTTCGTTTCTTTTTTTTTTCCTTTTCCCATTTCGTTTTCTCTTTGAAAATTGCTCCCGAAATGAGTTTAATGATTGTGTGTAATGGAAATAGACTCGGGTTGTTCCATAATGAGAAACGCTGCTGAATAAAACGGGGGAGTCATATTATTATCCCAAATTACAAAACGACTGTTGACTTTGTTCGTTGTAAACACGACCTCGTCTCTTCCACCTTCTTCTCCACCTCCCATGCCCATCCTCCACTTTCACCTTCTTCTTCGTCTTCTTTATCTCCTCCTCACTTTGCCTCTATTCTTCGCGATCAATATTTGCGCTCTCCCCATCAGCAAAGTGGGGCCAAATGGATCGAGGGGACTCTCCTTTTGCTTTCTCCCCCTTATTCCTTACTAGGGAATACACACTTCAGGCTGAATCTTGTTTGACGTATTTTCTGAATAGGGTAAACCTGAAAGGAAATACCTTTATCTCCCTCAGTGTGGAATAACAGATGGTTGAAGGGAATAAGGTCCATCGATGTTCATAGTAGAGCATCTTTCTGTTCTCTTAACGCTCACTAATTACATTTAAAAAATTAAATAACAAGTAAAAAATGTTTTTATAAGATGCATTAAAAATATGCACTGAGTCGATTATATCTCCTTGCGAAAATATTAAATGTTTTCAATTTAATATTTTTTATTTATTGCTTTTATTATTATACGCTTTTTATTATATTTATGAATAAATGAAACGGCGACATTCTCTTTAGGCGCATAAAGTCTTTGCCAAATATTTTAAACAGATAATCATAGGAGGGTCCAATATTGATTTGCAAGACCGGAGATACCGTATGATAAGTCTGTATTTAGGAGAAATAAAGATTTAACGTATCAAGTTTATCGAACGCTGAAGGTGAAAGAGCATCCATAAAGAGTCTTTTGTTTGGCTATCGTAGACGTTGTCCAATAAACAACCGGACTCATTATTCAGTAGCGGAAGAATAGAGCCACTTACAAGGGAATCCCTCGAACATGTATGTCACAGTTTTCCACCAAACTGAAGTTACTATAGATGCTTGCAAAATAAGAGAGTGCGAAATTGTGTTTCTTTCAAAATAAACCACGAAAACGAAAAAATTTCAGCATACATAGCCATACAAGGACTCCATTGTTAAAGTGGTTAACAATGAAGTTAAAGTGGCTATGTGGGGTTCCCTTGTTAGTGGTTTTTTTTACATGTCAGTTTGTCTTTCCCTTCGTATTGTCGAAATTTTATGACATAGAAGGTTGAAGTTTCGTATGTAGGTAACCATTGATATGTACTATTTCAATATACACTAGAGTCTCTGTTATCTGGATTATTGATTATTAGACGAATCCGAATAATCTAAAATTCTGGATAAAAATCTTCACCTATATGCTAACAATTCATTCGCACAATTTAAAAATTTTAAATAAACTTTATTTCAAGTGTTATTTCTTTGTATTTTTTGTGTGCAGTACCTGAACATAAATATAGTAAACACATAAAATGCAATGATGATCAAATAAATGGTGGGAAGTTTTGCACCACTTTCACTTTTTTCAATGCGATTCAAAATTTCTAGTTATGCTTGCCAGTGTTACATTGTAGAAGACTTCTAAGCGTACAAATAAAAAAGAAATACAGTGCATTCAATTCACATTTGCTTTACTTTTTTTTTAAAGTTTAAAGAAGATGTTCAGTGATGTGTTTCTATCACCTAACTACCCTATCTCCATTCTCTGAGAATTCCATATCGTGAGAAAAAGAAAAACGAGAATAACTTAGCACGTTTTCTTCACGTGGTCATCATAACATTACCACGAATCATCTGGATAATTGAGGGTCTGGTTATTAAGGGCCCGGATAACCCTATACTGCACTTAATTCGATTCGGATTAGGTCATGGCGGTTGGAGTTAAGGGGGCCGTTTCATCCATACGATATATCGATACGTAAAAGAATGAAATTTATATAGAAAATTACTAAGAAATTTGGAACAGAATGCCCCTGTGGAGTTGGACTTATGGGAATTAGTCCGAATTTATTTATTTATTTATTTATTTATTATGAATATAGGTTTCCCCAATTATTATGTTCACTAAAAATTTACAATATCACAGTTCAAAAGTTTTTACAAATATTTCAAAACTTGCAATTCACTCAATTTAAAATCAAAAACAAGAGTAAACTACATACGAGGGTTGGGGCATAAGTCATGGCAACTATTTTTTTTCTCAGAGCTAAGGGATGGTATCATAAAATGTCATATGTCTCAAGGAAGCTGTGACTGCTAGTATGTTTCCACAACATTAGATGGCTCCGTGAGTTCCTGATGTTGCGCAGAGAGCAATGTTAAATCAGTTTTCAGTCAACCCTGTGCAAGGTGGATGTAACCCGAGTTGAACAACGCTCGTATATCAAAACAGCCGTTTTCTAATTTGATTTCTGTTACTTATTCTGGAAAATGAAATCTGTAATCATGTTTCAGAATAAATTTTCCAGAAGCATGAAACGTATGAAACATTACAGGCTTCATGATTCCAGAACATGAAACCTGTAATGTTGTCAACTACCTTAATAAACATGAGAAGCAAAGTGTTGGCGTATTGTTAAATGTCCGTACATTTCGTCCATTCCTTGTTTTTTCATCTGTATATTTCACATTTTCCACCCATGCTTGAATTCTCATAAAAAAATAGTTGCCATGACTTATGCCCCAACCCTCGTAAATAAAATAACAAAATTAAAATTAATGATAAAAATAAATTATTTTATACAAAAATGAAAGCAATTAATGAAAGAATTAACAACACACATGAGGTAGCAAGTTATCATAAGAAGCAACAAGTTGTTTTAACTTGTGTTAAAAATATCAATCGGTAGAGGCGAATTTTTATGAGAGTCAGTGTTAACTCTTGGAATAAAAAAAATTGCGAAGCTATTCGGAGAAATATTGGGGGCATAAAACTTATTTTTTCTCTTATATAGAAATCATCAATTTCATTATGTAATAATTTATATAAAAAGACGACCAACTGACAGTATGTAACAGAGTATGGGTTTGAAGTAACTGAAGTAATGAAGCATAAGAAACAAATGAAGGGAAATATCGAAAAAGTCTATAAAATAAATATCATAGGAACTTAGCTTGAAAGCTTCAACCAGTTTAATATATTTGGTATATATAAAGTATGCAGTTGCACTGGCCATGTGACCTTTACAAAATACTTTTTTTTCCAAAAGGCAGTATACGGCCAGAATTGATAAAGAATGCTCTGTCCATTCATTTCTTATTATTCAAAAATTCCCAGTGTTTACTTCTTTTATTTCTTGAGCATCTAACCAAATTATGCTGGCTAGCGTCAAATCGAAGAAAGCCGGCAAACTAGCATTTACTGTACTTAATAAAAATGTTAAGTAATTTTATTAAAGTTTCGTATTTATAAATTAAATTTTTTGGTACAATAGAATTATTTTTTGTGTATGTTTTACCTGATTCACATCTCTTTGTGTTTACATTTTCTATTTTAGAATTCATTGGGTAATGGTCGCCTTCAATGCTAACCCTGTCTGGACATCAAAAGCCACTGCAGAAAAGCTAAACAGGTTTCCTCTTTAAAGTAAGTCGTTACATTGATTCCTCGAGAGTAATTTCCTGCACAATATTAATGCAATCAGGTTTAATCTGAATTTTAAATTGTATGACTGTCAACTCTTCGTTTTGAAAATCTTGGATTGGCTCTTGAGTAACAGAGTTTCTAGGAATTCACTTAGAGAAATTCTAATTTTTTCCAATATCGTATCAGAAAATGAAAGGATTAAGATATAACGTTGGACATGATAGTGGGTATTAAACTAAAAATAACTTTACAGAAAGATCAATGGCACTTTTATTATATCGGTTCACCTGCTTAGTACTCGTTGACCACCTGCAATTTGCTGCGATCTCGCTATTACCTCACGACCTCATTATATGAGATACTAAATTTCCAAGAATCAAAATCGTAAACATTTCTTAAATCTCATTAATTTTACCTTCTAATCTACTAAACCTGAACAGAAGTAGGCATGCCAATCTCATTGAGTCTTAAATCTGCTTTTAGAAATGTCTCGCATTTGAGTTTCTGTCACGTGATTCATTTGGGAGGGAACACGAGTGAAAGCGGTGGCGATCGAATCGGTTGGCCAAAATAATGACCCCGTGGCCGCCACACCTACAGTCCAATGACGGAGGGAAAAGTGGTCACCCGGAAAAACTCCTCCCATGGTCCATTAGGTTTCTAAGACCACGGGAGGAAAAGTCGCTCCGGGTTAGAAAAGGGAAAAGAACAAAGCGAGATTGGAAGGAACGAGAGGCGGGCTGAGAAATGCAAGTAATTCGCCGTGTCGCCTTCGGCCGCCTTGTTTCGCTTGCTCCATCAAAATGCTAACGCAATAATCAAAAAACAATGTGAACGGAGGAACACTTCGGAATTGGTACCAAAGGCACCATTACCATTCATGGGCTGCTTCCGCCGTGAAAATTACAAGCCAAATCTCATTTTTTACGCTTTCCTACTTAATACGATTCAGACTAAAAGAGTTAGCTGAATACCGCGGGAATTGTTTTGGATTATTTATGTTACACATAAATATGCACAGTGTTCATTTAGTTACGCATAGTTTTATAATATTAAAGTAAAGACTTTTAAGGCTTCATCCCTCTTTAGGGATGTAGTAGGAAAAAAAAAGCGAACTTTGCGAAAAATCGGTGAAATTCTTTTACGATTCGATATGCAATTTAACGTTTAAGCGATATAAAGGACAAAGATAGTAATTTAACTTACTATTAACTGCTTAATATCATTCTCTGTAGATAATGATCGACGCAAATGGAACATCAATATTTTGATTTAGTTATTTGTAGAAGCATGATTGTGATGTTTTCTCTATGAAATGCTTTAAACTGGCAAATACATTAAGGGAAAAGAATCTGAAAACACACTGGAGTATGGACTTTTTCATTAATATTCCAATATTTTTTTCAATTTTCAAATATGGCCTAGACATATTTTTCAAGTAATTTTTTTTTAAATAAAGCATAATTTAATCTTTAATCTTAATGGTATAGATATTCTTGAATTTTTGATGGTTAATAGATTGATTTAAATCATCAAAATAAAGTATATAATAAATAATTTACTCATTCTAAGAACAGATCTAGAATGGGTGATTAACGCTCTTCTTAAAGGAAATTTCTATTATTATTGGAAAAAATGAAAGGAAAATTCCGCAACGAGGGTAATACTCGTGGTTCCTGATTCGAATCTAGATAGCGTAATTTTTCCTTCCTTTTTTTTCCAAGATTATCATTACCTTATGCTTGGAGCATTAACTCCAAATTTCATTTATTAATTTCTGATATTCTGCTGTTTCCATCATATTTAGAGAATATCCTGAAATTTCATTTGAAAGTTGGATATGATGCACCTAATAGAGCAGTTTAGACGTGCAAACGATGCTCCAACAATTGATATATTTTATTGTGAGCTAACCCGAGACTGGCACAGTAATCTCCAACGAGCAAGAGCAAAAAGACGCATATAGATATACCAAAAATTGACATTATAGTGAAACGATATTGTGTAATTAAATCAAGTTTCATTTAAAAATTTTTCTAGTTATACCATTAAATTGTAAATTAGATGTAGAATGTTCCAATCTCTAAATAATTATTATCTTTAAAAGCTACTGTATTAAGTTAATTTTTTTTCCTAACTAATACATGGTTCAGCAGAAGTTGACAGTTAGTGTACTTTTGTAATTACTAGAAGTACTGTTCATTTATCACACAAAATAGCCCACATACTATTAATAACAACTATTACATAACATTCTTGAAATAAATTCAAGTAATCAAACACTACATAGTGGTTTGTTAGAAGGCTTTCTTGACTCAGCATGCCACTGAACAATCAACGCATGGTTCCTAGTCTTTTGCTGTTCTAGGAAGTTTAATACGAGGGTTGTTCAAGAAGTTTTGCCTCCTGGTCCGTAACTTTTTTTATTTGTTAACCGATTTTCAAAATTATTTTTGTATCTGATACTTCTATTTATCCTCTGTGTAATGCACTATTCACTTTTCAACATATCCCCATCCCTTTCCACGCATTGCGCCCAACGCGTGACTAGTCGGGTGAACCCGTCGGAGAGGAATTCCAGGGTTGTTGTCGACATGAAGATTGAATTGCATCTTTCACCTCGTCGTCAGAACGCAACTCGTGTCCCTTAAGGTGCTCTTTCTTCTTTGGGAAGTGGTGAAAGTCGTAAAAGTCTTTCATTTTTAAAATGCAGTTTATCATTTTTGAACTGTAGGCGCTGCAACGTCTCTGGTGTATGGAGATCGTGTGCGGGCGGCGTTATCGTACTGCAGAAGAGGATTCAAAAGCTGCCATTCAAACCTGGTGTCGACAGCAACCCCGGAATTCCTCTCCGACGGATTCACCCGACTAGTCACGCGTTGGCGCAATGTGTAAAGGAATGGGGACTATGTTGAAAAGTGAATAGTCCATTACATAGAGAACAAACGTAAGTATCAGATGCAAAAAGAATTTTGAAAATCGGTTAACAAATAAAAAAGTGACGGACCAGGAGGCAAAAATATTTGAACAACCTCGTACATTGTTTAATACCAGGTAGCAGAACCAATATTTTTCTTCCCCTGTTACCTTACTTAAAGTTATTTAATCGTATAGTGTCAATTACTGGTACACTATAAACTACTGATATCTTTACCCTACTAATTGATCACTTTATCAGAGGCACCACCATTTTAATTAAATAGGTTCGTATCTATAGCTAAAGAACAGTTCGTATGTATGCCTGCATAACTGTTTAGCAAACTACTCAGCCTATACATGGCTAAGATCTGAGTATGATTTGAATGCCTTCGAATGCAGCAATAATCGTAGATACAATAAGAGCCATTTCGGAAACGGACACCATCGTCGGTTTTTCATATGGTAACAATATCTCGGGTGTTCAGAGAATGACAGTTTAACAACGAAATTCAAATATGAATATGAAATCTGGCCGGAAAAGTCTTGTGGATGCAAGAGATAACAGCGACTGGCAGATATTGTCTGCGGCAAGCACAACAGAGATGCACAAAAATTCTATCAGAAAAACAACATGATATTCCTTGTCCTTTTCTATTTTAACAATAGAAGGCCATTAATGGTGTCCTATCACAGAAAACATCTACCTATAGGCCAGAGAGCAGCAAAATTGGACACTTGATGAATGGAAAAAATTAGAGTCTCGGTTCCTTTGCCACCGAAACTATCTTGTCAAGTAATATCCTACATAAAGATTCAAACACCATGTCGAATTGAGGATGTGATCAGAGCTAAATGTGGATCAACTCGTCATTAGCATGGAGTTTTTAATAGAGTGGTAACTCAGAGTTGAATGTATGTAATTTGTTATTTTTTTTATTTCACCTTTGTTAATGACAATCTAGGCGAAGGAATCGATCTTTTGAATTAACGAGAACAGAGATATTTAAATTAAATCATATATTTAAGCATTTTTAATTCTAAAAAAACAAAAACGATATTTCATGTAAATCATTTTTATATAAGTAAACAATATAAATTTAATAGATTCCTAATTGAATCTATTTGAAACATTAGTTAGTAGCAAATGGATGGAGTATATTCTTATAATTTTGAAATAAACTTGTTCATTTTTTATATTTTGTAGTACAAAGTATAAGTAAATAAGTTCAGGGTCCTAACAAATATACTTGAAAGTTAATTTAACACGTTCATTTAATTTTGAGGCTAAAAACAGACGTTGTTCCTTGTCTAAGTGGCGCTTGTTTAATCCACCTAGCGTTGCAATATTTTCAGCTCTTTTGTCGGTGCGGTGAGCCATTATCGTTTTTTTTATTGTTTCGTGGTGAGATTGGGGGTTGGTGAGTCAAAAAGGCGGCTGTGATTGATTGGTGTGGAAACTGTCACCTTGAACTTATTGTCACGGAATAGCGATCGAGAGCCATTATTAATTAGCTTCATTGTACCCAAATTCAATTTTCTTATTTTTTTGGTGGGTCAGCAATGCAGAAACAATTTTTGAAACGTGTAGAAAGAAAGTTTTTTTAAACGTAGAATAAGAAGCGTGACTCATCAAACTTGTAAATTAAAATTTCGATCATTATCCATTTTAAAAAAGTTGTTGTAAAAATTTTCCTCTCTTTTCCAAAGACAATTTAATAGCTGTAGTTATTAAAAAGAATGCTTTTTAAAAAATTAAAATTTAGAAAATTTTGGCAAAATTTTTGTATTAACATGTTTACTGTCCTAATGAGACAGTGGTGACTTACTTTTTTTAAAAGGGATTACGGTGCGATTACATTATTGTTACAGTGCTTTCTATAATATTATAGAATTCAACGAACTTGAGTGAGTGGAACTTTCAAACATTTACATACGACTTATCTATCGCACACTTAAGATAATGAAAATTCCCATAATAACCGTTTATCCATTTTAGTAAAACGTGAAATATCCTGCGAAAGATAGCAGTACAGGCACATCCTGACTTACGTTCCAAGATATGCGATGTAACTTGAAAAACGACGTGACTCGGAAAATGCCGAAAAACAACATCCCGCAAACGTCCTCCATGTATATTGATAATACATGGAAAATTACTTTAGTGCCATGCCGTGGTATTGCAGATACAGAGTGCTGCATTAGTCCCTCCGGGATTTCTAAGTCTGCCCGGGGGGGGGGGGGGATACAGGTTTTGTGTTTGTGACAAATACGGTAGAGTATTTAATTCGTTTCTTCGCTAGAAGAAAATGGTATACCAACATGTTTCTACTTATCTGGCCTCACTCCATGCGACTTTTTCCTTCGGGATTATGTAAAGATAAGGTGTACGTATTTCTTTTACTAAGAGGTCTACCAGAGTCCTTCAAAGAATCACGGATGCGGTTTCTACCATCGATACTGAAATGTTCGAACAAATGTGGTATGAGCTAGATTACAGAATCGACGTGTGTCGAGTCACCACGGGAGGACATTAATCTGTTCACTGACATGCCCCCTTCCGTCTACGTGAGTACGGTCCATGATCACTGAGCTTCAAATCCCAGAGGGGCTTATGCTAAACACTGTTTATATACGCTGCAATATAATCCGTCACTCGATTATTGTCACGTTCTATTATCAATCTGAGTACGAGGGTTGTTTACAAATGATTTAGACTTGATCTGATATGCAAATCTTGAAGTGGCAAGCCGGTAAAATTCAGTGGTCTGAAAGAGTCGACCTTGAATAAACAAGCGCATCACGTTTGATGATTTGAAGTAGGAATTTTTCTCAATCACCGCGCGTTTTACCAATCATCTACTTCCCACACTAGTGGCACATGCTCTGTGTGTTGGTTCACTGTGCTGGCACGTCTTCCGTAATCACCAAACCTCGCACCCAGGGCCTCTTCAGTGAAATGCCCCTATGTGGTACCAGATTTCCGGACAATAACGCCCTGCAAGCAGCCGGACTGTGTGCGTGACACCCCAAGAGAATGGTACTATGGAAGAAGTAGAACGGGAAGCGAAGCTCGTAATAAATCCAATGCTAAATCGTTAAAATACGAGAGGAAATCAAAAATAGAGTAAATTTTTCACAGCAAAACCGTCATGTATTTGAAAAAAATCATTATATTCATTTTGAACGATGAACATTGATCTACTTCTCAATATAACAATCATTCACATTTAAGCATTTGTCCCAATGTGAAACCAACTTTTCGATGTCCATAGCGTAGAATTCGTTCGGCTGGGAGCGAACCCATGACCACACAGCTGTTTTCACCTCATTGTCACTCTGAACCCGTATTCCAGCAAGGTGTTGCGTTAGAGGTCCGAACAGGTGAAAGTCCGAGGGCGCTAGATATGGACTGTAGGCTAGATGGCATAGGACTTCCGACTTCCAAGACTGCAGTTTTTGCGACACTGATGCAGCAACATGGGGACGCGCATTGTCGTGCAGAATAATGACCTCGTTTATAGTCTTCTGTGGACAGTTTCGGCACAGAGCAGCTGATAGCCATCCAATGTAGCAGAATAAGCAGCAGCGTTCATCGTTTCTCCTTTGTCCCATAAAACAGTAACCATGACCTTTCCTGCGTTGTCTTGATTTTTCCACACCATACTCTGTCGCTTCGTTTCGAGGGTGTAAAGAAACGCCCACTTTTCATCTTCGGTGACAAAATGCTCAAGGAATGAGTGTCCCTCCTTGTGATACCGAAGCAAATGCTCCAAACTGTATGCCATGTGTTTCTCCATATGCACCTGTGTGAGCTGCCTAGGGACCTATCTTGCTGATACTTTCCGAAACTTAAGGTCTTCGTGAATTATGTGATGTGCAGTTCTGTATGAAATATCCACTTTCAGTGTCACTGCTTGGATCTTTACCCGCCGGATCTCGCTGAATCACTGCATTCACAGCATCAATTTTCTCCTGTGTACGGGATATGCACGGCCGTCCAGAAGGTAGTTCATCGAGGGCACTTTCGCGCCCCGCTGTGAACTTGGCACGCCAGTTGCACACATTTGTCAATGTCATGACGTGTCACCGTACGTTGCACACAACTCGCGGCGGATTTCAGAAGCTTTTGTCCCTTTGACCACAGAAACCTGACCACACACAGGATCTCCACAGTCTCGAACGTCTCCAGCTTACCCGCCATTTTGGAACAGCTGTAGCTCTGCATCTCTCGGGGTGACGGAGAATTACATGCTCTTCAAAATGTATATAAGGAGTTTTGCAAATACCTGACAGTTTTGCTGTGAAAAATTTATTCAATTTCATTTTGATTTCCCCTCATACCTTAATGACAGGAGAAGAAGCAACTTTCCTTTCATTGACTTTGACTTAACCGTGGAAGAAGTGGCATACAGTAGATTCACTTTCGCTTCATTACGATTCGACTCGCCCGCTAAGAGCGCTAGTGTACTCATCTGCTAACTTCGCTTCCCATTCTACTTCTTCCATGATGGTGCGGTGCGGCCATACGAAAGCTACCGGCACGGTGGCATCGATACATAGCTCTTTAGGAATAATTTGTGGAAAGTGCTAAAGCTAACCTGGGAGGCTGGAACATCCAAGGCAAATGTCATTAATATAAATCATTTGTAAACACACTTTGACGATTACTCATCACCATTCAAGGAATTTAATTTTGGAATAAAATGCATGATAAAAAGGTAATTGATATTTATCATTCATAAATATGTTTTATATTAAAGATTAATATTAATGTATTTATTTTAAACACATGCCACATTTTAATGAGGACGTTAGCTCAGAATTAGAAAAATGAAGCACAATTTCGAAGTTTCGATCATCTGTCTATTTTTCATATCTGTCCCCCCCCCCCCCATCCTTGTCCCGACTCTGACGGATAATCGAGGACAATCTTTATCTGTCCACTGCAAGAGAGGTTTCCTCCATATTTTCTTCAAGCAAGGAGAACGCGCGGTTAATTTGAAGGGAAATTGACCAATTGGAAATATGCTCTACGCTGGCCAAATAACAAAAATTAAATAAGTAAATAAAAATAAATAAATAAATAAATATATTTTGTTTAACGTTCTTGACCGTTGTGCTTTTCTACATAATTATTACGACTTTATTGAATGTTTTTCAAAATTTGAATCTATTTTTATATTCTAAATAAGATTATGGTTGCGTATTGGAAGCCTTGTGTTCTCTTCATCGTACGTTTACTATAAATTCTGAGGTTAGAATTTATTAGATAAAGGAATAAACACATAGGCATTGCTTAAGAGTTTTCAGTGCAGATTTTAAAAAACCATGTCAAAATTATAACATGCTTTTTCAAATTTATAGCTAGCATTATTTGGAGCACCAGGCAGCAATATATCGAGAATTGAAACTTGTTTAGATAAATACCTTGTTTTGATAAGTAGTTTGCGTTCTATTTTCTTCTCTGAAACAATATTTGTTCGTGTACACTGGCGTGAAATTGAATAGGCTAGGCTGGCAAAAATACCTAAACGAAATAAAGAAAAAAACTTTTTCATATTACAATCATACACTGAAATAATGCAAACCAGCAGATGATGGATCGCTAGGAAATGCATAAGCATACGTAATAAGAAACGCTTTGCATTGTTTACCTTGCGAATAAATATAATTTCATTCGGAAAATTTATTCATTGCACGGAAGTCTGAGTTATGGAGCTGCAATACAAAGAACAAATGAGAAGGAGATAAAGAAAGAAAGGTTACTTAGGCATGTTTTTATGCTATTGTTGTTGATTTAGACGATAAAAGCCAAAAAAATTCAAGTATTTTTTCCTCTTACGAATTCTAAATACCGTATTCTATTTATTATCATGTAGTTTTTGACAATGTATAGAAAGCATCGATAAATGTAATATTATGACATTAATGGAAGTTGAATATGTTCCACAGTCGTTTTCTTACTGAATATTTTTTATTGAAAGCAATGAATATTTTCTGCGTTCTAAAATATTGAAAACTCTGCAAATTTTATGCAAACGACGAGTTTTCATCGATGCCATTGATCGCCTCTCCCTTTCTTTCCTTTCAAATCCCACTTTTCTCATTCTTCTTCTCAACTTGGAGACTCGTCGGGGACCCATTTCGAGTCGCTTTTTTAGGCGCCGGATTCATCAACTCAAATATATTGGTGACTTCTCCTGTCACTTTATTACGAATAATGCTCTTTCTTCATATTTTTTTTGACAAACGAATTTCCAAAGATAACTTTCCTACGATAATAAGGTTCTTTAAGACACTTATAAAAATATGTTCCGTTTTATGAAAATGTATAACTCCTTGGATATTTACTGTACTGGACTTGTAAAGTATTTACCTTATGTCGTGGAAATTTTGATTTTATGTACCATACTGTTTTGATGGACGAAGGAATAGTGTTCTTCACATCGTTACTACACTTCAACATGTGAACCTTTCATAGATCTGAGAACATCTAGACGACATCTTTCTTACCACGTATTGGCTAGCATGTCTTCTGTTACCGTCAATATCGCATCCGTTATTCTTGCCTTTACCGTAAAGTGTTCACATCAGGGACCGGTGTAGCAAACACTTTATCCTTAACATATCCCCACAGGAAAAAGTCTAAGGGTGTTATGTCCGGAGAACGTGAGGACCATGCTGTAGAACCTTCTATTCCAAACCTTAGGTTGGGAAACGTTGAATCGAGGATTTTACGAACTGATAATGGCCGATGTGGCAGGGAACCGTCCTGTTGATAAATTATCCATGGTTGGGTACTCTGGTTGACACTCACTTCTAAATATCCTCTGCACGCTAATCGATGATTTAGTCTCATGAAACCACAGAGGGCATTGAGCTTTCTCTCTCATAGACTCCATTTTCAATATGACCAATGTTAGCGCCATTCCTTCAGCTACAATTGTACGAGCAGTTTAAAAACATATTTGAAATGGAGATCATAATATAAAAAAAACGTTTATATCTATCTATTTTGCATAGTTTTTTTATTAATTTTGTTTACCACGTAAATACTTTATGCTGTATTATACAAAGAAAATTCATTCTGCTATTTATGGACTTAACATGCCGCTCTTGGTGTTCTCCTTGGTCTTTGCTGATGATGAAAGCAAGGCTTTCGAAATGCGCTTCCAGGTTTAGGTTGTATTTTTTCTTTTTAACTTTTTGTTGTGGTGAAAGAGTCTCTTCATTTTTATAATCCTTCTCATATCCTATAGAAAAAAAATCGCACGGAGTAAGTTCATGTGATCTAAGTAGCCAAATGTGAAATGCCAGATCATTGATACTACTACGATGAGCCAGATATTCATTCAAGTAAAGTCGGTCTACGTTGCCATAATGGGGTGGTGTATCTTACTATGGGAACAAATAGACCCTCAAATCTCTATCTAATCGCTGGTTTAGCATCTGCTTCAAGTCGTTTTGCCCTATCAGCTTCCCGTAATAACAACGCATGCACCTCAAGCACAGCTATAAACAAGTTGAGAATGCGCAAGCTTGCATTACCAATACATAGAACTTAAAAATCAGCTGGGAATTTTATTTCAATTTAGTATTTTTTATAAGCTATATTTTTAATAAAAAAAAAGTTTCCTTTTGGAAACCGCCTATGGTTACCTCTATTAATGATATATTTTATACTGAAAATTACGCCGAGTTTAAAATAATGATGAAAAAACTTTTTTGAATGAATTTGCCTTTTACTTGTGATTTTTTGTGTGCTGAATTTGAATCTGCACACTATTTCTATCACGTCACGTTTCCAAGTTATGCACATAGAGGTTGCAATGTTAAAGTAATGGGTGTGAAGAGAAGCGACTGCAATTTTAAAGTATCGATATTTTGGGTCACAAGGAAATTTATCAAGCCCCAAACTCTGAATAATTTAAAGTGTTTCATTGAAAAACAAGAAATCTGTGGGCGATAGGAAAAAACACTGAGATCAGATACGGATTCAGCACAAAAAAGCATAAGAATCAACTCTTAATGAAAAGAAGGTTTTTACAAAGTTTTTTTTTGTTAGCCTGTGTAATTTAAAGAGTCACTTATTGGTCGTGTCGAGTAGGGGACAAACATTCGCTACATTTTTTATTTCGCAAGCTGCATTTTTAATTCTGCAAAATCCATATTTTATTTACAGTATTGCAAACAGGTAATTATTCGCCATGAGCAGTTAGGTTTGTAAGATCGTGACTTAATTTTATTATTCAAGTTTTTAAAATAGATTTGTCTGTCTGTCTGAGTGACGCAAAAACATTTTGATTTCTGAAATTCTGACTTCTAATTCTTAAAGATCATCAAAAAGTAGAATAGGAATGTCTCAAAGATCGATTTGAAAACTTTAAAGATCATGAACTTTTAAGTACTAATCTCAATTTTAAAAATTGAATATAAAATATTACAGGTCTTCATCAGCATGATAACCCAACAAATACTCAACATATCCTTTTTATTCACAGATATAAAGTTTGATTTTTATATTATTATTATTATTATTATTATTATTATTATTATTATTATTGTTATTATTATAGAAAATAGCACTCCGAAATGGGGTAAAACACTTAAAATCAATTACAACAAACATTACTACTCAAATTATATAAATCATCTTTTAAAAAAGGGGTTAAAATGACGTCCAAACACTGACTCAATCTTCAAAAGCTTCCAAATTACTAAAAGTTAACAGAATATTGCTTCAAGCGTCTCTTCAGGTGTCGACAGGCAGACTTGCAATAAGGAGAGACGCGCTGTAAAACCATGGATCGAATATCATAGGGCAGTTCATTCCATATGTAGATTGCACTGTGTGGAAACCGCCTAGCCCTGAAGTTTGAAATTACTAACGGGATTTCAAAAAGATATCGTCTGGTATTACGAATACTAGTATCAAATTTAAACCAATGACTAACAAACGCAGCTGGGTGGCTAGTATTAAGAATTGCTTCGGCCAGTTCCATCGTTAGGGCTAATTTAGAAATAGTTATAATTGTATGCAATTTGTATTTTTTGCACACTGCAGTTACTGACTCAAACTTGTTCAATCTGAAGGCCGTCCGAATAAGAGCATTATAAGCAACTGCCAGTCTTTTAATATTTACCATCGTAGTAGACGCCCAGAAGATGGCTCCATAGTATAATTGCGGTATTATAGCCGTATGAAAATATTGACACATTTGCGTTATAGATAGAAAAGTTTTCAACCTTTTTACCAAATAGTTTCTTCGGCGAAGCGAGGTTATTAATTGATCTATAAGTTCAATAAATTTAAGCTTAGAATCAAACGTAATCCTTAATATCTTAATGGAGGTAGTATTTAACTCATTTTTATATATCATCAAAATGTTCGTTTTATCCTGATTAACATGTAAGACATAAACCTCTGCGGGAATACCATTTAGCTAAGTACTCCAGATCTTCCTTTAAAAGTTCTGTAATTTTTTTCTGCTCTGTATATGATTAGCTCTTAATATTAACTACACGTAATAAGTGGTTTCATTCCTTTCGAATTACTCTTTATCTCACAAGCTTTAAAATTTACATAACTAATTATTAACATACATTACGTAAAGTTAAAAAATGGTAATCGTGTTATCTTAAATCTAAATTTCATTCATAATAATCATAATTTTCAAAATGCAGACAGACGTTCCTCGAACGATTCGGGCCCAATCGAACGACTAATCTAATATTGTATCACTTCAAAGCAATCATTAACTCAATTACCTTTAATATTTGGTCATATTTGTTAAGAAATTCAATTGCTGAAACACAAGAAAAGAGCTAGACCGACGAATAAAAGCTGCGGGTGGACATGATTCTCCATCATTGGTCTTTAAGTGTCAGCAAATCGCCCATAGATACTGCTCAGTGAGTCACTTTTCTTAAGTAAATTCCTTGATTTTTCTGATCGATAATTAAAATAATTGACTCACTGCTTTGAAGAGGCTACAATTTGAAATTGACAACAGCGCGGTCGTTAAATGCGTGGACAGCCATAAAGAAAATATAGCGCTTCCGTCACCTCAGTTTTTAAAGTGAGCAGGGATTTTTTTCCCGAGCAGTTGTAAATTAAGCCGGCATTACAGACTATCGGTTTTGTGGGGGTTTATTGCCCGTTTTACAAGGAGACCGAGGATAGAGGGAGAGAGTTCATGCGGGACTTAATACTACACGAGTGATTTTAAAGCAATTTTCCACGCCATGTTCCAAGTGGGTCGATTCGGCTGTTTCACTAGAGTGGAGCCCTGAGCCTTCAACTGTTGTTTCTGTTTCATAAACTGTCTGTCAAAATCTCGGTTGGTGTGCCGGGGTCGGCGAAGGAAGCTCCGCTCGGCTGATCAATCACAATGCGATCCTTATCAACGCCCTGGAATTCGTGTTGGGGCTCGGTCTCACCTGATTAAATTCCTCGGAGGCAAAATAAGCTATAACCGAACACGAAACAGTCTCATTCCTGTGTTAAATTATATTCACATTTTCCCCATCTTTCTTCGCATTTTAAGTTTTTAAGTCTTTCTTAAATGTTTATTTTTTTCCAATGAGGCGTAACTTATTTTTTTATTCAGTTCTTTTTATTTTAAAGAATCTCGTCACTAAATCCTCTTATCTACTAATTCCTCTAACACTACAATCATTTTATTAAGTGTTATAATTACCTGCTAATTGAAGCAGTAATGATAATTAATCCATAATTTTTACATCTTGCAAAATAAAAAAATTCCAATAATTAATCCATAATTTTTACATCATTGCCAATAAACATATCTCGTGGAAAAGAAACACAAGGGAGGTTGAAATCCGGAAGTTGAAAGCGAATGGCAAGACGGTTAGAGAAATTTGTGATGCAATTGGAAGATCCAAGTCTGTTTTTCAAAAATAATACAAAAAATGAATTTGTGAAGCTAAGAAAAGAACTGGACGACCAAGAAGCACTAGTGAAAGAGATGATCGCCAGATTTTTCGGCTTGCTGCCACTGGTAAAAGATCATTACAAACAATATCAATTGACGGACAATCATCTAAAGATACCATACATAGACGAATTAAAGCAAATCCTGTACTGGTTTACACTGAGAATCCAAAGAAACCACGTCTAACCAAAGAGCACAAGAGAGCGCGATTGGAATGGGCTCGAGAGCATATGACATGGACGGATGAGTGGCTTGGTGTGATTTTTTTTCCGATGAAAAGAAGTGGTACCTAGACGGTCCAGACGGAAATGCAAACTAGTGGAGTGATTTTAGAAAGGAACCAGAATTCTCTTATAGCAACTAGCGAGATAGTGATATGATGGTGTGAGGCGGGTTTCTTTCAACGGGACTATTTAGATGTCTGACTAAAGACAAAACTCCTTTTTAATTGGAAACAACGGCCTTTTTCAGCAGGACAATGCCAGTATACACAAATCGCGATCAACAAGTCTGCGGTTTGAACACATGGTATCAATGTGATGAAGTGGCCAGCCAGAAGTTCGGATATAAATCCTATTGAAAACTTTTGGGGAGTGAATGACACGCAAGGTTTATGACTATTGTAAATAGTTCTCTTACGTTGTGGAATTAAAAAGTGAAATTGAAAAGGCGTAGTTTAATTTGAATCCAAGTTTTCTACAAAACTTGATTACATCAATGAAAGACAGTTTTTCAAGTAATTAAGCCAAATGGTAACTTTATTTGAACATTGCTTGAAAATGTTTATTTCCGTGAGTCTCTATATTTATGAGACACTTATTTGTACTGATTATTCTAACACGATTTTTTGTACAAAAAAAAAAACATGTATGTTCTTAAAAATTCGGAATATTCTTATTCACGGTGTGAATAAATGATATTTATTTTTGTTTTGTGAAAAAATAAACAGGCGTGCAAATACTGCAGTTTTTTTGGGTTTTTTTTACAAAGTCTCTATACTTTTGGCCTTAGTACGAAATTTCATCCCAGCGGCTATACCGAAGTTGGAGTAGTGGAATTGTATAATCCCGATAAATAAATTTAATTAAAATTTTGTCTTTATTTACATTATAGGCGCTTTGCAACTCAGGAATTTAGCTGAGAAGAGGTCGAAGCATTACCATATTGTCTTCATTGGCAGATAGCAGCCCTCGCACTATCTGAGTACGCACTACAGCAAACCACTGTTCTGAGGCAAAATAGCTATCTCTATATGGTGGATGGGTCATCGACCATCTAACCAGCTTCCAGTGACGTTTCTCTTACCGAATGTAGCGTAGTTGGTCTTTGATTGTGTCGTTGAAGGATTCACTAGCAAGAACAGCCGGAATGTTCCCACCACAACGATATTTTTTAATCCTACTGGTCACGAATACATGCAATTCAAATAAGCTTAGGAAGATTTTTGGCATTCATTGGCAACGAATATTTACTCAATCGCATGCTTGACCGAGAAGCATTTGCATATCAATTTTCACTGTTCTCAGAATATTTCCTCGATGCCGTTGAATTTTTTTCATTAATGACTAAATATTCTATTAAAAGTCGAACTTTATTTAACCTTTTAAGAATTTCATCTATTGTATTTACTTCCGTTCAAGATATTTTAATATCAAGCTAGAAGTTTGTGTTACGGATGCACCGGATAAGCAGTTTTGAAAGCCGTTAAAGTCAGACAGCAATGTTCATAAATGTACTGAAGCTGGCTATTAGGCTATAGACTATGCACTAAGAGAGAATATAAGAGCAGTAAGAGGCGTGTACTAATTCGGCTGGGGGAGGGCAACACCATTGATATCAAACACGACTAACAAGGACAGTTCCATTTTATCCAAGCCTGGTCATTCAGACCAAAATTAAAAATTAAAAATTTTAGAGTATTTAAAATTAGAATATTTTAAAATATTGCACTTTATATTTCTCATCATATTTCCCAAAAAACGAGTGAATAATGAGAATTCAATTTTAGGTTAGCAAACCTTTTCGTATGAGTAAAATCGGTCAATAAAAAATCAATCATCTTTTGCCGGATTGTTGATAAATTATTCATCTGGAAACTCTTTCAGTTATTACTTTCAACGAGTGGACAGTTCTCCCCTGGGACGACCCATTAACGAATTAAATTAAAAATTATTTCGCGCTTCATTAATAAATAATTATATTAACCCGAAATTAATGTCATATCACATTAATATAGAAATAATGTTTGATTCTCATTGATTCGGAGAAATTCATTCGAATTATTAATAACATGTAAAGATAATTACCATAGCTGTAATCAATAAAAATTAACCTTAAAAAGCTTTGAATCAGGATTAATCCATATTATTAAGCGCCATAAAAATCCTGATGACTTGAATCACTAATACAATAAATTCCTTGAGATTTATTTTTAATGCGTCTTTAGAGGTATTACTTACTCATTCATTTGAGAAATATTTCGGTTTTTAAATATTTCTTTTCTTCGCTGGGATTACGTCATTTGGATTTGATTCAAAAAAATGTGGTATAATTATTGGCTTCTACGTCACGTGGCCTATGCAAATTGGAAAGTACGTCGCCTGGCATATTGCTACTGTCATTTAAAACTGCGTCATTAAGATACCTCTTACCTAAATTAGATATTTGATTCGCTGCCAATTGGCACCTTGCCATAGTTGGGAGAGGGAGGAGGAGGGAAAAAAAATCGGAAGGAAAAGCTGAGGCGCTAAGGTAAACGATTTTTTCTATTTTTTTTACCTGAGATAGAAGGTAAAATTTTTTCCCTGGATCTTGCAGGAAATGTTATTTTTTAAAAGTTTCACGCAGTAACCTAATTCTGCTCGTTAAGTTATTCAGAATTTTTTTAGGCGAAGGTGTCTTGATTGTTAATTTGTCTAATAATTCGCAAGATTACTAATTGAGGTGAAGTAAATCCTTTAAAGTCGATCGTTGTTAGCAAAATTTTACTTAAATTATAATTAAATTAATAATAAGCGAAATTTTTGGAATAATTTTTTCATCTTATTTCCACTGTAGCCATCACATCAAGTCTACGTTGTGGAAACTCGAATATCTGCCGTTTTTGAAATAGTTTATGGTATTTTTTATGGAATAGAATATTAATTTTGAGGATGTAAGCTTCCATTAGTGCGGAAATGAAAGAATCACTGAGCGTTAAGTTTTAAAAATGCTATGGAAAATTTATTTCCGTGATACTTTGACAAATTTAGATCGAAGGATGTCGAGTTAACGTTGACATAGTGTCTCTGAAACGAATATTTCCGTTGTACTGCCTAAAAGTTATCGATCAGCTATTTAAAGTTGACTTGTTATATTATTTCTATGTAAATAAAAAAAACGATGATAAGGTAGTGTGATACGGTAAACTATTTATTAAGCCTATAAATATCCCTTTCTATGTGTCTATCACCTTCTTTTTTGAAGAAGGAATAATTTGGCCAACTTATAATTAATCCTTTACATATACTAGCAAAGGAATAAGGAAATAAATGAAAAGAAAAATTCAGCAATTTGGAATTGAACCAGGGACTCTCTAGCGTGCTCTCTAGCCAACTTGAGTTATCTCAAACGCCATTTCATTGGGTTCAAAATGCTTTTCATTATTTTTGAAATATTATTCATAGCGTTTACGTAGGTTGTCAAACATAGGTTGCTGCATTGCTAGAACTCATTGTTTATCATCTAAGATAATGGCGCGTTTCCTGAACGGCATAACTATTACCATAATCATAACATAATCCTAGAACTCGACGGGGCCTTGTTAAAATTCTGGCGATTTTCATCTGAAACGTACTTCTTTTGCACGTCCAAGTAGGGATGAATCAAAAGAATAATTCTTTCCTCTTTGATGAGAATCCGTGCTGCAACACTTGACAAAGAATTGCATCTGCAATAAACGTGCATATCAACAAATGAGTGCCCTGGTTTCGTGGTTATCGGTATAGAAATCGGTATTGTATACGGATGCTAAAAGGAATTCTGGAAGGGAAAAAGTTATCGAGGATGGATTTGAACCCAAACGTGCAAAATAACATTCCCACGACTTACAATAAACCATATGCAAAACCCCACTGCATTAGGGGATTGATAGTATCAACAGAACTTTACAAGCAATCCAAACGTGCGCATTATGGCCCTGCAACAATGCAAAGTATATCGTCATTATCAAAACTATTGGGATTGATAGTAAACGCAGACAATCACAGTTGTAAACAAAGTGGGCTCACGCGTTTGGATTGCTTGTAAAGTTCTGTTGATACCAATGACGTATATTAAAGATAGACTCCGAATCCTATTGTTGTAACTTGAAGCAAATTGGGAAGCTCCATGCCCATAACTGTCATGGCCGAAAGTGAGTGAAGATATTGCAAAAGACATGGCTAAACAGAAGAGTAACTGATTAATAATTCTTTCACACGCCGATCACGGAGTGATAAGTTTATCTTTTCGTTTACTTTGTATTTGAAGTATTTTATTATATTTTATAAACAATTTTTCGATCATGGTTTCAATTTCAATTTCGTTTCGATTGTCTTTCAGTTAGGTATTTTCATTTTAGTTACGTATTTTTGATTTATTTTTGTGGAAAATGATTCCTGATTCTTTTTCTTGTTTGTTTGTATAGTTGTACGCAGTTTAACTTTGAGGAATGGTTTTGAATTAATTATTTCTCGGGCCCAAAATCTTCAAAAACAAAGCAGCCAGACAGCTGATTACTCCACGGCTCACTCCTGCCCAGAACTATCATGGTTCAATTTGCTTCACTTTTTGCCGCTGTTAACAATAGGATTCGGAGTCTATCTTTAATATACGTCATTGGTTGATACTATCAATCCCCTAATGCAGTGGAGTTTTGCGTATAATTTATTGCCACGGCAGGCCTCATTTGCTGCGCATTGTTTCAAACCTAACAATGGAGTTGGATGACCATTATATTTCTATAGACCATGACATTATTGAAAAGTAAAATTAACAATGTCTAACAATTAAAATTGAAAATTAATTAGACGCGCTCAGTTCATTATTAGACAGAGTATACACTGAGTGGCCAATTTATTAGGAACACCCATGACTATGCAAATCCGTTGGCATAGCAATTACTACGTATCTGTTGGTTACGTGACAGTCGATGCCAATGCCAATATAAAGCGAGAACACATATGTCAACTGCAAATGGTTTGTTCAGAGCGACTTCGAGAGCGGTATGTTAGTTGGTGCTCGGCGAGGTGGACTGAATATTTCCGAAACCGCACGTCTTCTAGGCTTTTCAAGGGTTTACCAGGACTGATTAATCAACAAAAAAACAACCAGCCAGAGACAAGCCTATGGTCGCATACGACTCGTCGATCCAAGGGGTGATCGTAGGATGGGAATGCTTGTTCGTACGAATAGAAACTCCACGACTCGTCAACTAACCCTGGAGTACAACACTGGACCGCAGAATAATATCTCTGAACGCACTACACGCGTACAGCCACGGCCAGTCCGGGTACCTTTGATTTCCACCCAAAACCGCAAAAAACGTCTCCAATTTGCCTGTGATCACCAACGCTGGAGTCGGCGATTGGAAGACGTCTGCTGGTCGGATGAATCCCGTTTCCTATTGCACCATGCAGATGGCCGACGCAGAATTTGGAGACAACAGTACGAAGCGATGGATCCCTCCTGTCTGGTTTCCACTATTCAGGCTAGTGGAGGCTCTGTAATGGTCTGGAGAATGCTTTCCTGGCGTACTCTTGGTCCATTGATACCTAAAGAACAATGCCTTAATGGTCCGGGCTACCTGAACATTTTTGCCCACCACGTTCATCCCTTCATGGCCCAGCGGAAGAATACTTCCAGCAGGACAATGCTCCTTGTCACAAGGCTCGTATCGTCATGGAATGGTCCCAGGAGCACGATAAAGAATTTAACTTACTCCTCTGTCCACCACAGTTGCCAGATTTGAATCCAATCGATCATCTTTGGGATGAGCTGAAACGAGTTATTCGAGGCATTGATCCACCACCATCACAATAAGCATCAACTGGTAGCAGCTGTTGCATCCGTATGGACCAACATCATGGAACAATGCTTCTAGCGACTAATTGAATACATGCCACGGCGAATTCGTGCTGTTATAGCTGCTAGGGGTGGCGGAACACTGTATTAGGGGGGGGGTGTTCCTAATAAACTGGCCACTCGGTGTAGGTTGATGTTATAATCTGTCCAACGAAAGTTGGAGTGGGCGTGTTCTATCGAACTTCCGATTTCAATTGCTATACATTATTGCAAAGTAAAATTAACAATGCCTAACAATTGAAATTGAAAATATAATTGGACACGCCCACTCCAACTTTCATTGGACAGGCTGTAGTAGCAGTCGAATTGGTGAAACCGACCTTCTACGTATTAAAAAAATATTTACAGTAAAGAAATTTCGAATTTCTAAATCCCGATTGCAGATGATTGTGATTAGTAAAGCTACAACAGGATATCAAGGAGAAGAAAAGTTTTTGGCAGAGAGAGAATTGCGATACATGTATGTTATTAATTATATTATCATGGATAATTTTCGATAGCATAATTCGGGGCTTATTTGCACCTACAGATGCTGAATAAAAAAGCCTTTATTAATAAATATTAAAACTACTTTAATAAATATTTCCATTGTATACCATGTTAACTCCAATTTTTTTGGATATATATATATATAGACAGCAGTGAATGTTTTATCAACAATGGTGCAAAGTAACCCCTTGTAGGTGTAAAATGGCTACCAGATTACGCTAATTATTCTATATAATTTCATAAGAACCTTTCTTCTTCCATTTCAAAACTTTATTATAAAGCAATAATGCAATATAGAAATTCAAATAATTTTGAAGATGTCCGATATATCCGAGGGTGGTGCTGGGACACAATTTCATTTCAAATGACGGGGAATTTTGACGATTGAGTGTGGCTAGCCTCAACATAAATGGGGTTGTGTCCTTCTAACATTACTTGAAACCATAACTTATCGATTAATTTTCATTAACTGAAAAGTGAATTCTAATAAATTCGTGAAATTTATCAGTTTCTATTTATTAAAAGGAATATTCCAGAAGTGAATATGATTAATTACAAAGTAATAGACTATGTATTGCATCCTGTATGTATTCTTACAGTTCACATTTCACAAATGAAGTGTCGATCCCTACATATGGGGGTGTCATTGAAGCCTGAGACACAAGGACGAGAATCAGAGGAGGATAAAATAAATGTAAAAAAAAAACAAACTGTAATGACTACATCGAAGGTTTTGTCTAATATTTGGAATATAATCGGGCAATTATAGCGAATAGTAATTAAAGGTCAAACGTCATGGTTGCTTTATATGGAGAAACTGGATTTAATTCTTAAAGATTTCAAGTATTAATAGCACCAAAAAGCATGGCCGTTATTTGCAGCTATTTTGGCGATCTTGTTTTGCTTTATACTGTAGTATTCACATATTATTTACGATTATAGCTTAGGAGCATTCATAGCTATTTGTATAGGGAGTAAAAAAAAACTTATAAGTTATATCCGTATAAATTTTGTTCATATAAATTATTCATCACGAAACGAAGTATCTCCCATAACGTATATTTCTACAGAACACCATAAATTTCACCATTGAATTATGGCAAGAGTATAAATTTTACTTTCGTCCTTTGAGAGAGTAAGGAAAAAATTGATTTATAAAATGAGGAATGGGGACGAAACAAAATTGGTCGGGGTTTTTTACACACAAAAATTTATTAACACTATAAATGAAGATTTTTTGAAGGCTAATTATGAGAATTTTTTAGGAAAATGGGAGCGTTTTTAATTAATTCCAAGGAAAAGCCTATTCATTATTAAATAGCCATGACAAGGCATAAAAAACAGCGCTGGAGATGGAAATTAACTTTTACTAAAGTGAAAATTAATCTAATAAGATCACCCATTTCAGCTTGATTTAAAGCCGAAGACGGGAGACAGATGGTGTAAAAAAAA
Source organism: Rhysida immarginata (assembly GCA_023313115.1). Lineage (NCBI taxonomy): Eukaryota > Metazoa > Arthropoda > Chilopoda > Scolopendromorpha > Scolopendridae > Rhysida > Rhysida immarginata. The sequence goes on along the minus strand of JAHWFO010012898.1, from coordinate 2,703,823 downwards.
GTTTTCTCTCGATAATAATTGTATCGTTAGTATTATGTACATTGCTAATAATATGTTTCACCACATATTGAACTGATAGGTTTATTTTTAAAATTGCCCTGGCAACTCAAACATCTGCTACTTCCTAAACTCATTAAGAAAGCACAATCGATAAGCTAAATTGTCTTTTTCCTTAAAAAGCTGCCGAAAACGCCTTTCTTGTTAAAATTTACTTTATAAGCTACTTACACAAGGTGGGGCGAGATGGCAACTTATTGCTTAATATCATAGTCTCTGGGGAAAATGAGCTAGAGGAAAAAACGTTGAGAAAATGTTAGGTAAGAAATGTAGAAATTTTATATCACTTGTATCCGGGATATCATAATTTGGTATAATGTTACAAAAGCGACTAAATATAAATAAATAAATCAATGATCTACGAAATGGGGTGTTGATTGATTTCTTTCACGAATCTGTTAAATTTAGATTTTTACCTTTCTTATACTGTAGGTTGCTTTTGAAAAAGTGTTTAATAAGATAAGTATTATTTACTAATATTTTTTATAAATATTGTTTCCTTAAGGTATCGCATTGCAGGATCTCGTTTAAAATTTCTAAGAATTGCTTCCCTACCATACATGTTTGTCATGCACTGAAGAGAGAATTCAGTTTGGGATTATCCTTAGTTTTGTATGCGTAATAATGAAAACTATGTGAACACTGAAAGAGACTGAATGGGATGATTGATAAGTAATGCTTCTCCTATGAAAGAGAAATGTTAATATATGCAGGCCAGACAACGTTTATTATTCCCGAGCAATTCCAATACGGTTATGGAAACATTGCCATGATCGTGGAAAAAATGCCATTTCGGATTGTTATCGCAATCTCAGTACACGTCAGATTTGACTTTGTCGAACTGTATACCTGCTCCCAAAAGTGAAGAAGCACCTATGCAGTCACCATTTTCAAATAAATGTCTTGTTTTTTTGGGGGGGTCATAACACAATTCATTTTTTTGCTGAGGACATCGGAACATTGGAACAGGAAGACTACATTGAAAAGCCTTGAAAAGATATTACTCAGCGCCGTTTAGTTCTTACGTAGGCTAAACTTTCGTCATCTCCTCGTATAAGTCTTTATTAGTAAGGGATTAAACATATTTTGCTTTAGACATAGCTAATATCCTTCGTGAAATAAAAACATACAAGCACAACATTTGGAATAGTTTCTATCGATATATGTATCAAATATGTGCCATTTTCTTCAGAGATGTTGGATTCAATCAGAATGTGTGCCATTTCAGAATAAGTGCCATTTTCTCCAGAGATGTTGGATTATCACTGCTTTCTCCGAAACGTGTTCAAAGTTCAAGCATCGGTGATTGTGCTGTTGAAAGTTTGGTACCTCTCAAATTGAAATTATACGAGGGGCGATTGATAAATAAGGTCTCCATGGCTGTAACTTTTTTATTTGTTAACCGATTTTCAAAATTCTTTTTACATTTGTCCTCTATGTAATGCACTATTCACTTTTCGACATAGTCCCCACCCCTTTCCACGCATTGCGCCAACGCGTGACCACTCGGGTGAACCCGTTGAAGAGGAATTTCGGGGTTGTTGTCGACACCAGGATTGAATGGCAGCTTTGGACCCTCTTCTGGAGTACGATAACGTCCGCCCGCACACGAGTCACCAAACACCAGAGGCGTTGCAGCGCCTACAGTTCAAAGATGAAAAATTGCAGTTCAAAAATGAAAGACTTTGCACATTGCGACTTTCACCACTTCCCAAAGAAGAAAGAGCCCCTTAAGGGACATGAGTTGGTGCTGACGGCGAGGTAAACGCTACCATTCAATCCTGGTGTCGACAACAACTCCGGAATTCCTCTCCGACGGGTTCACCCAACTAGTCACGCGTTGGCCCATTGCTTGGAAAGGAATGGGGACTATGTCGAAAAGTGAATAGTGCATTACATAGAGGACAAAAGTGAGTATAAGATACAAAAAGAATTTTGAAAATCGGTTAACAAATAAAAAAGTTACAGCCATGGAGACCTTATTTATCAATCGCCCCTCGTATATATTGGCGTATTAACATTTTGAAAAGCGACATAATAGTTATTATAAAACAAATGTTTGACAGTTGGAATCAAACAGTCATTGAAAACTCGCTGTTAAAACTCGTACTTAACTGAACACCAAAAAACCTGTAATTGACGAAGAACAATAATAATTGAGATATATATTTGGTATATCGTATCTTGTTCAACTTCGTGGGTTAGAGGTATTTCCCATTCTTATCAGATCTTTCTATTCCACAGTTTGTCTTACTTATTTCAATGTAAACGAAGTTTAATCGGAGCATACTAGTCCATTCATCGTCTGTGCAGATTCTAGGATGCTATCCTTTTTTCTGATTTTAGCGTTTGTGCTTGTGATGAAAGGTTTTGCAACTGCAATTCTATTAGAGATATCGACTGTGTGCACTTTCTGCGGATTTTTTGGGTATTAGTTCTGTTGTCGCTTTTGCTGCAATAATTATGTGCTGTTTGGAAATGGTTCTTGTTAATGGTTGACGATTCAAGTCATTCAGTTTTGCCTTTTTGCCCACTATTCTGCTAAGTGAACACCGATATTCAGAAAATCTACCACTTCATTCAGCTGTTTACTGACCGCTTATACACATAACGCGTACTCTATTGATAGGCAATCAGGAAAAAAAGAAAGGATACGCTCAACAAATAGATAGTCGTAAGTTAGACTGTTTTCTTGTGAATATAATATTATTTGTCTGTACCGCGCTCTTTATATTTGTAAAATAACTTAATGCCTTCTGGAATATTTATATTTACCCACCCACTTAACATTTGCATAAAATTTTCTCTTTTCAAAAATAGCAAATAGTGTTGCAGAAATACATCTACAAATATTTTTAAATGTTTCTGTAGGCTTTCAACATTTAGACAAACTATTTATATGATCCAGATGAAGCTATTTTAATTTCAACTTCCTTTTTGTATTTTGAGTGCCATCAACCTAAGAATAATAAATTTAATAATTAGAGAATAAGGTAGCGAAATCATTTCACCGCTGTTTAAATTTTTATCATACTTCCTTGAAATAAAACAGATTTATATTTTTATTTCGTTTCCTTATATACATAATTCATATATAATATGTTTTATTTTTATTAAAGCATTGAGAAATTTTGAAATGAGGAAAATTTGACGGAAATATGAAAATTTTGCAGCTATAACGCATTTTCAAGAAGAATAATAAATATTAACGGTAGAGGTGAATCTACATTTAAAGCATTGTCCGTTGTCTTAACTTTTTTTATAAAGATATTGCATGCCGTTTTCTAATTTAAAGAAAATTATTGGCAGTTTTTATATAAAGGCTTCCTCCTAAAGCGAAAGCAGAATATTCTCCATAAATCTTAAGTATAAAAAAAAACATGTTTGATGGTGTATTTTTGTGGTAGCAATTTGATTGTAAATAAAAGGGCCAATTCAATCATCCAATGCGCACAAGGGAACAAGAGAACAATTATACAGCACCAGGAATATTTGTTAAGTATTATTTTAATTTGACGGTAGCCTAGGAGACTTTGTGCATCACAATTTAAATTTCCTTTTTTTTCGGGACCGTCATTACATTTCTATGGTTTTAATTTTTGAATAAACATAAATGATAAATTTTATGGTTTGTTCTCCTTATTTTGTTGAGATATTAGTTATTCAAATGTAATATTATATTAGTCTCAGCGTATAGGTAACTGAATCAATTATATTATTCATTATGCCTCATATTACAAATCGGTCTTCTGCAATAAGTCCTTTCATGAAAAAATATGGACCGAAGATTTTCTTTTGTGATTTATCAACTTTGAGGGGTTTTCTTATAAATTGATACCTTCCACTTTGTATGTAATTAGCAGCTATTTTATACTATGCAGACAGAATTTGTCTGTGTATTAGAATTTAATATTACAAATTTTAACAGCGCTATTATTAGCGATGTTTCAGAAGAAAATGGAGATTGGTGTCACTAGATGATAACTAAAAATAAAAAAAAATTGATAAATGATACTTTAATGAAGCAAATGTAAGAGAGCGTAAATGTGCAAAACTTTCATACACGAGTATTGGAAATTGAATACGATCACAATAATACAGATTACCATAGATTCCCTTTTACAGTCCCACAATAGAGTTCTCAACATGGTCCATGATCTTTTACCATCGTCTTGTTAGCTTCATAATTCCGTAGCAGCCTCAAATCTGTTGATATCACATTAAATTAACGTGGGAAGGAGAAGGTATGACCTTGCATTTGCCAATACAGGTTGGCTCGCATATATCACCATTCCTCCTCCAGCACAGCTATAATCACTATGAAATCACTTTCCAACTCTCGTATGTTTTGGGTTTACACAGTTATAAATGAAAAACAAACTGACAAGGTAAAGACGAAGATGGATTTTGCCAACAAGTTGATAACAACAATTTGATTGTAAAAATAAAAATCTTTCATTTGTTATATGCTGATTGTGCAATTATTAATTTTGTTAATAACGTTGATTTATTAGCGGAAACTATCCTATAGGTTTCCTTTCTTTGACGATAAAAGCATTGTCATATATGAATTTTGGCCGTTATCGTCCCCAGATCAACGCGTTTCAAATCTGGTAGAATTGCCAGCAGAAAAGCAATGATGAAATGCAAATGCTTCATTTGTTTAGAGAAACCCCACTGTGATCTCTTTCTTCGTTTAAAAAGAAAAGCAACCCAGAGAAGAAAGGACGCCGAAACGGGTAATTGATGCAAAATAGATAAGAAAAGAGATGAAGCATTGTGAGTGAGGAGAAAGGAAATAGAGAGCTCGGCACCATTTAAACGCACGTGATGGAGTGGGAGGTGTTTCGCTATAATATGGAGAAAAATCTCCGAGCTCTTAGTTTGGCATTATGAAAAACGGTGCGCTCTCCTCGTCAGCGCTTCTCCCATTTATCGCTCTGACACTCGTTCTCTCCCCCGTGACGTATTTTTCGAGAGCCGCAGTCCGTCAAACAAATAGAAACTCCAAGCAAAGCACATAAGCACGAGCTGAATAAATAACTCCTTCCTAGCTTAACTCGTGTCATACTTTGCATGCCTTAAGTTATGCGAATGTGCAAATAAAAATTTCCTTCTCCGTGTTTATAATTGAATTTGCCCTTTTATTTATAATCAAATTGTTACCACGACTAAACAATATCAAACATGTTTGCATATTTAAAACTTATGGAAAAAATATTCTGTCTTTCGCGTTAGGAAGTCTTTAAATAATAATGAAGATAGTTAATAGAGGATCTTTATTTATTATTAGGGATGTATGTCATTTTGCAAATGTAATAAGACTCAGATATAGCGAGCACGGTTGTAACGAGTTGATGGCTTTAATGAGCAAATTCTCGTAAATAAATTTATTTATTCATTTCACATATTTATCGCGTATAAACTACTTCTTTACAACGAAAAGGGCTCGTGGATATTACGCAAACTTTCTACAAGACCTTTTGAATTTTACCTGTGCTTTTAAAAACTGAGATGAAAACATATCTAGCTTTTAAATAATCCAACTATATATAAAGGAGAACATGTGGGTTCGTCACGGAAACAGTTTGGCATTGTTGTTGCACGTTTAAGCATTGTTGGCGCTCACTTAAAGCAAAGCTGGAACGGAAAAGTCACCTGACCATTGTTGTCTGAGCAACAATTTTTATCATCAATCAAACACAAAACTATAAATAAAGGAGAAAATGTGAGTTCACCAAACGAAACAATTAGAATGAATTGAATTTGATAAAACTAATTATCGCGCAAACTGCGCATGGGTCCCGTTCATAGCCTAATAATGAAGCTATAAGAATGTGAGAAAACTTGTCTTTGTAAAAATTCGGATTTCATAGTCGTTAAAAATTTTCTAACATTTCGTTATTATCTATTGTGAAAGTTCCATATTACTTGATACTATATTTTATACAGTGTAGTGGATTAAGAAAGATAAAGTGGCTTTCAATTCGTGGTAAAATTGAATTCATTTTTGAGATAGAATGAGGTTGGAGTGTGCAAAAATGTTGGAGTGTGCAAAATTGAATATATTGTGGAATAAGAAGCATCCTGAATGTGTCACTTGTTAATATGGTGTAATATTGATATTGTAAATACGAGGGTTAGAGTATAAGTCATGGCAACTGTTTTTTCTGAGAATTCGTGCGTGGGTGGAACATGAGAAATTTACAGATGAAAGGACAGGAATGGACAAAACGTGCGGACATATCACAAAACGTCAATATTTTGCTCCTTATGTCTATTCATGTAGTTATTACATAACATTATGTTCCATAATAAGTAACAGAAATCAAAATAGAGAGCGGCTGTTCTGATATAAGAACGTTGTTCAACTCGGGTTACATTCATCCTATACGGCGGTTGTTGTCTGATTTAACTTTGCTCTCTGTGCAACAACAAGAAATCTGGTGTTGTTGACAGATACTAGGTAACCACAAAATTTCTTGCCGTTTTTATGTTGCCATAAAAGGAAGTGATAGAAGAGTGTACCGTGTCAGGGGGGGGGGGGGGAGCAGGAAGATTAGCCTGTATAAATGCAGGGCTGTTGGACATTCACATCAGTCACATCTCGTGCAGAAATGAAGACAAATGGAGGTATTGAAGGAGATGGGTAGGTGTTGTTTGCTTTATGACTTCAAAGGGGCTTGTCCAGTAGCAGCGTCAAGTCGCCAAATGTGTTTTGCGTTTGGGGATGATGCTGTGAATGAACGCAGGGCAAGACATTGGTTCCAGAAATTCAGGTCGGAAGAATTTGCCATTTCTGATGAACCCCGTAGTCAAGTGTGTCTGGTGGACTAGACGCCAAATGGTTCACTACGAGCTGCTATCAACTGGCCAAACCATCACTGGGGACATGTACTCTCAGCAGTTGGAACGTGTGCAACAGGCATTTTAGCAGAAGGAGCCAGCATTGGTGAATCGCAAAGGGATACTCTTCCTTCATGACAATGCCTGGCCACATGTGGCGCGGATGGCCAGGGAAACCATAGAGCGGCTTGCCTGGGAAACTGTGTCATCCACCTTACTCACCAGATCTTGCTTCAACGGATTATCACCTTTTCCATTCTCTGGACAACCTTCTACGTGAAAAATCCTACACCAATGATACAGATCTGCGAAAGGCACTCACGGACTTCTTTGAGTCCAAGACCGGCAAGTTTTACAGCCAGGGGATTGATCAACTGGAGACAAGTTGGCAGAAGGTGCTAGATGCCAATGGGGATTAATTTGGGGACTAGCGATACGCTACTTTTTGTGTACATCATTTTGTTTTCCGGAATTAAAAGCGGCAAGGACTTTTGTGGTTACCTAGTACTACGAATGCACGGCTTCCATGAGACATATGACAATTTCTGATACCATCCCTTAGCTCTGAGATAAAAATAGTTGCTATAACTTATGCCCTAACCCTCGAATATTAAGTTTTATTGCTCTGGATTGCATAGTAATGCATTATACTCATTTGTCATCTATTTAATAAAGTGTATGCAAAAATTATTAGCGAATCATTGATTACAGATCAGACACAAACCAATAAATTGATTTTAATATGCCCAGAATCAAAGGGTGTATAGTAAGGGTGTCGTCTCCCATACAAGTAGGCTTATAAGAATTTTGTTTTCTTCACAGAACGCTGCGATCGCTGATGTCGCCGCTGTAGCTCGCTGATTTGGCTCTTTAATTTCCATGGAAACATGACGCAATCATTAAATGCACGAGAAATGCTTTAACACGTGGAATAAAAGGGTTAAAACAATTAACCCTTTTGTTAGGGTTAAAAGTAGCTAGGAACTATAAAAATGTTTGTAATTTTAAAAATATTGTACGTTTTGTTTTATTTTATTAACTTTTTTTTTATTAAAAGTAAATAAAGAATGTTTAAATTATTGATGAAAATAGGAAAGAACATTTTTTATGTGTTATAACATAAGCTCGTTTTCCATTAATTAATTTATGGAAAGCAAAAGCATATTCTTTCTTGAATATGAGAGAACAAAAACGCCATTTTCAATACATTCCAATTCAGTAAAAACCGGCAATTTTTTGTAATATAGGTTAAGAAAATTAGGGTATAACAGCTTGGTGCTAAGGACATCACTGGATTGGCTTCCTGCAGTAAACACACAAAGAAATAAAACAAATTATCGTAATTATCAGCAAAATTTGCAAATAAAATTTACCGAACGCAAACAACGTGCACGAAAATGAAAGCGGTAGAGACTGTGGTCATGAACGTGACAGGCGTGAGCACTTGGCAACTCATTGTTATGTGAAAAACGGACACAACAATGGACACCATTTCACCTTTCACCTCTTGAGTGGCGACATCAGCGCTCGCAGCGTTCTGTGAAGATAACCAAAATTCCTATCAACTGCTGCCATAGGAGACGATAGATACCCTTACTATATCACAGATGAAGAGAAACAGATGGGAAACTCTACCACGTGACTGGAAATCGCTACGTCATTTTTCGATACTACTTTCGTGGCGCTAGTGAGGACACAATTTTGAAAATAATAAAAAAAATAATAATGCAGTTTAAGTATTAATTCTTATATAATGTTAAAACATATAAATTTATTTTAAAAAATAAAAAAAATATTTTATATAAACGAAATATTGTCTTGTTGATTTGTCACGTGGTCACTCATGTGAAGCACTTATGTTTATATTAGCTCCCTCGTGTTAATCAGAGACCATCAATAAGGAATCGTGGTAATGCAATAATAATTTCTTTTCATCTGCGATAATCCACCTGGCATCGTAGAACCGGTTTTCAAAGTTTTTAATTAATTTGAATTAAATTATTAAAATAATTCCGATGAAAAAAACGTTAAACAAAGTATTTATATGACGTCATATATGATTTGCCTCTCCAACAATCCATTTGCGGGAGAATGACGTAATTATGACTAAACCGACAGTAGCGCCGCGAAGCCAGGAATGTTTTTAAGGAAAAATACATTGGTTGACTTTCGTCACGTGATCTCTGAAAAGTTTCCCTTGCGGCAATAGGGAGTTTCCCCTTTGTTTCTTATTCCTCTGTGTACTATATATCCCTTTGGTCCAGAATTGAGTAAAAATTTCACTGATGAATACATTTACAAAGGAACGAGTTGTAAGAAAGTGTTTTTCGCTCCTTGACAGAAACATTCGCTTTCAGACCACGATGCCAAGGTACGATATATAAAAAGGCCTATTCTTTTTACCATCAAAAGAAGACCAGAAGAAAAAGCGAGCTTATTGTTACACGTACCCTTTTCAATAAATATACAGTTTAAAAGATTAGTTGTTTTCGTTTTACTGCATTCTTCAGATATAGCGAATAAAGGTTATAATAAGCTAAATTCGTCTCTCTCTCTCTCGTGGCTGCATAAGCGCTTCCTACAAAGAAATGTAATTTAACGCTAAAAATTTTAATTTCTCACGAAATAAACTTATTCTTAATGGGGAAGAATTTAGACATCAGAAGACACCAGATGGCAAATTGTACTATCCACCCTAAGGCAGCAATTTTTTAATGTTAACCTATGGGAGAAACTACAATTTTTTGATAGGTTTTGAATTAATAAAAATGGTGAGGTTAAAAATATTAAATGTCTCACTATCTTTATTGATATCTATCACTGTTTCACAAGTTCTTATTTTTAATTAAAATGAATTTTTAAAATAAATTTATAATAAAAATTTTAACAAAAGTGAAAATTTAACAATTTGCAACAGCTATTGCTTCTCAAATTAAAAAATGCCAAGCTAAACACTTTTATGGAATTAATAAATTATATAGCTCAGCAAAATGATGTTTAAAAAAAGCGGTATTTTTTATGCGAATTTTCATAAAAAAATCCATCTGGCACTTAAACATTTTTTTTTAACAATTTTAATTTATTATTGAATTTTAATAAATCTTTGAAAACCGAATTGTTTCCCCTCGTACTTAAAAAAAAATTCAATTAAAACCGCCGTTTTCCCCGTAGGTTAACATTAAAAATGGCTGCTTTAGGATGGGTAGTACAATTCGCCATCTGGTGTTTTGCTTGAGAAATGTTTTATATTCTTCCCCATTTCTTTGTGTATCGGAAACTTTTGAACTTTTGAACGCGAGAAGCATGATAGGCAGAAATACGAAATTTCGTATTCCAAACATTCATTTTATATGCATTTTATATCGCAGAGAATCGGAGATCGTGCGTTAGATTGAAAGAATATTGGCTTTTTATTTCCTTTGACTGATGTAGCTTATTTCCTATATATTTCTTTGTTAGTTTGTCAATTTTGTGACAAAATTTGTCTGTAACGAGAATTTTCTCTCAAGAATGAGAAATGGTAGCTCATGACACCAGAGTAGATCAATAAATAGTGATCATAACATTATTTAAGGGGTATCTGGTTTTTGTCATGTGCATCGATGATTCATCTTTGTTGCAACTATTGACAGATCGCCGTCGCACATCGTTGAGGATCCATTTCTGTCATGTAGCAAAGTTCGATGCAAAAGAAGGAAGTCAGATTGATAAAATTTCTTATTTTTTCGAAATTATTAATGGCATATAAAGATAGCAATCGCTAAAATAAAATCTTTTTGTGTCAGATAAGATATAAAACTGCTTTATTGTAGTCTTTATATATATTTTAATTTTTCCTACCGCTTTTTGGTATCTATAGTCTGAATAACATATCTTGGCATCTTTAAATTCTTGAATTAAAAATTTCTACGTATTCGGAATTTGTTTTTTTTTTTAAATAAATTTTTGATATACACTATCAACCAAGAAATTGGACTACTATCCCTAATCGTTGTATCTGAGTATGTAGTCAAGCATTCTAAATACTTTCCGTGAGTCAGCGATTGAAGAATGGGCAAACTTATGGATGTCATCGACTTCGAAAGAGGCATAGTAGATGGTAAAAAGCACACAGAATCCAGTATTTCCGAAACTGCCAACATTTTTAGTTTTTCAAACAACGGTTGTCAGTGTAGAGAAAGTCGAGGAGTATTTCTGGGCCAGCTATTTCGAAGAATGGGTATTCACAATTGACAACCCCTGCCAATAGCACTCCTCTCTGCCAAAAATAGGGATGTTCGCTTCCAGTAGGCCTGTGAACCCAGCCTATTGTCAATTGGAAGAACATTATATGATCCGACATATTTTGTTTTAACGTAGTCAGGGTATGGCGTCAAAATCACAAAATGTATACCCCTCGGTAGAGAATCGATCACCGTGTAGGAAATGTTTTTGTGGGAAATCTTAAACTCTATTGATCCCCATAGAAGGCAACTAACGTATCTGAATCTTGTTCCCAACCAGGTTTACTAGTTCTTGCTCGCCGTCTTCTCTTCATGACAAGGACATTTTCAACAGGGTGATGTTCCGTCCCATAAATCTCGAATTGTGTCTGATTCTTTAAATGAGCATAACAGCGGGTTTAGTCTTTTTCTATGTCCGTGGTAATCTCCAGATCTAAATCTAATGAATCGTCTATGGATAAGGTCGGCAAGGCCATCTGTCCCCTAAATCACTAGCTCTATAATCTTTCGGAGTTGTTTACTGCCATCATCGAGAAATAGGGTAAAATATAAGAAGTCCGTTTTTTGAAACTTGTGGTTTCATGTCCCGCCGAATTCGAGCAGCTAGAATGGGGGGAGGGGTTCATGACTTAGGGTTATTAAAGTGGTGTGCTATTAAATTAGCCACTTAGTTTATTTCAATTTTATAACATTCAGAATTTTATTTCCTTATATTTCTGGTGTAATGTTTTCATTGTTAATAGTTTATTTTTATTATTTATGTATTAGCCCATTCATATTCAATAAATTTAGAAGTGATATTTAGAGAATCTTCTGGATTCTTTATTTGATTATCCCACAAGAAACTTTATTTGACGGCTTTTCGTGGATTTGTTCAGTTTTAATCCGAGTTATTGATATGCAAATTAGCAGTAAATTAAAGGCGCAGATGAATATTGATCTTTGCCAATTAATGTTTATATAAATTAATAATTCAAAGGCTCTGTTATAAGCTAGTTATCAAGCTTAAATCTTTGTGATAACAAATTACGATACGAAGCGTTATCATGTTTATCCTAGAAAATTATTTAGATTTTCTTTGTATATTTCCCGATAAATTTTAAACACCGTTTATTTTGAAACATACTTTTATATTCCTCGATTGGTTGGGTTTTGCTTGCTCGCCACTTTCACTTCGTATTTTATTATTTTTTCTTTGCCATCTCCTAACATCTTGCCACGTTAAAAAAATAAAACTGCATCAACGTTTTCAAAATCTAAGCTCTTGGTTGTCTGCGATTTAATATTTTTTTTAATTTTTTTTTTTATAAGTTCTGCAGTTAAGTGGCTGCTATTGTATTTTAAATTTGCTAAATTGTGAAGTCTCTCGCTCTTCAATTTAAAGAGCTTTAATTTCATTAAGATTCCTGATAATTCCTTAGAACGACTGCTACCAGGTTTTGTTACGAAGTAACCGTTAAACGAAGAGGACATCGCTTTTTATAAAATAATCCGACTTAAAATAAGAGATTTTTTTAAGGATCTTGGATTACAAGAATAGGCATCAAAATCCTCCCTTATATATATTGTAATGAAGAATAATTCAATTTTTATTAAATAAGAGTGAAAGTTTCATATTTCCCTGCCAACATTTCCGGCTAAAACAGTGCAGTATTGGGAATTACCCTAAACCTAACATAATCTAAGTTAATATTTGAATTTATTTTTTTGTTTAAAAATTAATAAACATTAGGTGATAGCGGATATTTAAATGCTGAATAGGATTATTAAAATAATATTTTTATATATAAATCATTAATTTCAATATTAAGTAATATATTTCGAGCATGTTCGTCCAACATTCTTGCTGCATTGTTACGTGATCTTTTCTAGTATAGCCTCCTATTTTTTGATTACTTTGTAACAAGTTTCCACTTCCCTTCATTCAGGGTTAACTTTATTAGGTGCAGCCAATATCCTTAACATGCTTGATATAATTCGGATGTTATACGAGGACGCATTATAAAGCCATTATATTATGGCCACTTATCTAATAATATAAAGGGTCCCTTTTAGATGTTCATATCTCTGAGAGCTATCAGGGATTTTTCTACTGGGACGATGGGCCCAAAGTTTCCTATGAAGAAAATAATGCGCACTTCCAGAAAACGGCGTACCTCGTGCTAGGCTTTCTATGTGATGCACCAGAAATCTGAATTCATCAGATCAAACGTTTTTTTTTAATTCATCTACAGTCTACTGTCGCTGGTCTTATGCCCATTAAAGCGTTGCAATCGATTGAGTGCAGTTAGCATTGCTACTACGGCTACGCAAAAAGATTCCTTGAATTATGTTCTGTTCTTTCTGAAACATTGCCCTGAAATCGTAGCTATAGGTGATTTGTCGGTGATGGCTCTGTTCCCGTGCAGTCGCTTTGAACCAGTGCACGACAGTCTTCGCTGGCTTCTGGCTTTAATGATGTATGGCTCAAAAACGGCTGGACACGGTTCATCTTTCCTATTGTTTAATACGTACTCACGACAGCAGGACATCAACAGTCCAGAAACTGCGCCACTTAAGAGATATTATTTCCGAGGCGCCATGCCATCGTTATTTGTCTTTATCAAACTCTGATATAACGGCAAAGTTCTTCCCATTGTGATACCGGACATACTAAAAACTGAAAACCGCTTTTGGATTTGTAATATTCTGCATCGTCATTCTGACACGCGTCACAATTCATTCTACTGGCGTGATCATTTTTCTAGACTTTTGATAGTCTTAATGTAAGGGTTCTTTGGAAAATAATAATCAGCTTTCTCTTATTTTCCTTAAGAATACTTTCTTTAGTAATCTTTCAAGTCTAGAAAATCTTTTTTTTTTTTCGTTTTGTTTCCTGTCATGAGCTGTTTTCATAGATGGACTTGTAATGCTATAGGGAAATTTGAACTATAATCAATCATTGTTTGCAGTTCCGTAACTCAATCGTTTCTATCTGTTTTTCCTGCTACTTATGTATAAGCTATGCATCCTCGTATAAAAACTCAGCTTTGCGATTTTAAGTGTTATTTTGTTCTCTTTCAAATTTTTGTTTTTGATGATAGTATTGTTAAGTTCTAGTTTGGTAAATCTCAATTATCAGAATAAACTTTATTGATGAAATTATTGATTTAAGGAGTTTAAATGATTAATTTAAATTTAAATGAGTTTAGTCTCATATTAATGGGGAAAAAATCGTAAAATTAATAACAAAAAAATTAATAATAAATAAAGTCA
>JAHWFO010012898.1:2672543-2689042 GCA_023313115.1 Rhysida immarginata | reverse complement strand
CCCCCCCCCCCATTAAATAGGAGACTAAACTCATTTAAATTTATTGATAAAAATAAGAAAGAAAATTCCACAGCCTGGACTCGAACCAGGAACCGTCAGCTAAATGGGCTGACGCTCTAATCAATATAGCTACCGAAGGTTCTTGATTCTACTCCAGGCTGTGGCTTTTTATTTCCTATTTTCATCAATAATTTAAACGTCTGAGTTATGGTGTATAATAAATCCTCATAGACCATTCTTGACTTATTCTTTAAAGAATGAACTTGGTTCACAAAAAGCCTTGATTTTTCTCCTTTGATACAGCCATATCCTTTGTATGATATAGTTTTTTCGATAAAAATTAAATATATAGTCTTATAGTATTCCCTCTGTATCAAAATGATTGTTCGATTTAGAGAAATCTTATTTATTGCGGTTTATTTTATAAAATGTTAACACAAAGAATTTATAATACTATTTACTGAATTCTTTGAATAAATATAGGTTGGTTACCCAATCCTGTGTTTTTTAATTGTCACTTCATCACAAGTTTTACACTCTGGAAGCCTATTCTGTCACATTTACATTTCTTCAAAAACTCTTGGAAAAATTTCGTTTCTTGTCTCAGGTTTTAAACTTTGTGATTTTCCACATCTTGATGTGATGCTTAATTTTGAATATTTTAAAGAGGTTAAAAATGATAAGTATGATAGTAGGGGTATTTTTGAACTAACTGTCAGTGATCTTGATCCTTCACATATTATCAACGCTTACTTACTTAAGTTAGGTTTAATCTTTATTAAGAAGTGTAATTCATATTGATTGATGATTACACAGTAACGATGAAAAAACTTTTTGAATGAAATTGCTTTATTCGTGTGGTTTTAGTGTGCTGAACCTGAATCTGCTATTAGATTTTTTTTTATGACGACACGTTTCAAAATTATGCACTTAGAGACTGCAGTGTTAAAGTAATGAATGCGAAGAGAAGCGGCTGCAATGTTAAAGTATCCATATTTTTGTGCCACAAATAAAGTCATCAGGCTTCAAAATTTAAAATGCGTCATTGAAAAACAAGAAATCTGTAGGTGATAGAAAAAAACTGAGGTCAGATACGTATTCAGCACAAAAAAGCATAAGAATCAGCTCTTAAAGTTTTTAAAAAGTTATTTTTGTTGGCCTGTGTTATTATCATCCACTCAAAAATTTGTATCAGTTTTTATTTTCTTAATTTAAGGTAAAATTGCAAATCGGCTAATCATTCTAATAAGGAGAAAGGGTTATCTTTTAATATTGTCTTTCATATTGTCTCCTTCTAAATTTTCATCTAAACATCATATCTAAAGATCTTCCACAACGGTGAATATGCTCGGCAGAAAGATTACAGAAATAGCAGGCTGACTAATGGGCTGGAGTTAGTTTCGAAATCCCTGCTACATCCGTGCAGCAGTGTAAATCTTGATCTGTTCGCCCTTTCAGATGTAATCTAGAATTTACTTAGCTCCAACTGTGATGCATATTTTCGAGGCACATCCCACCGCTACAAACTATTCTGGTACATTTGAAGAATGTTGATGTTTTACAGGAAAAGTTCAAACCTGAAGATTGATCTTGCGAAGACGGCAATGCGCCGTCGCACTCAGGGGACTTTGCTTCTGCCAAAATGCCTGTCTGCAGCAACTGCCTCATTCCACCCGACACGACATCGTACGATTTGCAACTGTTTCACGCCATGTCGTCTAATTTTCATATTCTCTATTTTATTTTCTGCTTTATTTCTAATTTAATTCCAGATATGCCTTCATGAATGTATAAAAAATAAAAACTTCTCATTATTCATAGGCGCAGCATTCATTTTGGATTCCTTGCAACTTCCGCAGTGAAAACGTTCTCGTCGTCTTCTCGTTCTTGTGTCGCCTCTCTCTCTCTCTCTTTCTCTCTCTTTCCTCTCCTGGAGTCCCGACGAATCTCGACATTGAAACATCTGAGAGGCGAAGCGACCGTAAATTACCTGGGAGCCTCGACCGCCCCGTAACTGTTCTCGCGTGCCTTTCGGGCCACGATGAATGCACAATCCGTGTCAGGCGCTGATTTATCGGCCACGCTTTGTTCCGCGCTCGTGCACCCTCGAGCCGTTTCTATGGCGTGCTCTTCCCTTCCCACGTTGTCGCCTTCATCTATCCCCGGACAGGTGGAAGTGTAGCTCCACCTAGTGATAATGCAGGGAAATGAAAGTTCACAAATCTCATGAGCTTCGTGAGCGAAAAATTCTCTCGAGAACTTTGCAAATATCAAAGAAAATCTAATCGTATCACATTCCTCTCGCTCTCCGTCTTTTTATCCTTACCCCTCCCTCTTCCTTGTATTTCAAGGATTAAAGAATCACCTCGTTCAGACGAATGTCCCTTTAAAATAAACCCTTTTTTACTTTCACGTTAAAAAAAGTTTTCTGAAAAGAAAAAAAAATGAATTCCAAGTCGTCGAATGCGCTGATGATCCAGTAAGACATATTTGTTGAGCAGTAAAAGTTTGTTCAGCATATTTCATGTTCTCGTGAAGTCGATTTATTGTGAAAGTTTTGAAGCTTATTTTTTTCATTCATATGAAAGTTAAATTTCAGTTGTATTTGAATGAAACCATTTGATTTTTGATTCATAAAGAAAACTTGTTTTACTTTGAGGTAAAACCTGCTTTTTTTAAAGATAAATCTAAGAAACCTGATTCTAATTTGTTTTGCAAAATATCATTCAAGGGAACAAGAAATATATCTATAAAAATTTTGTATTAAATCGGTGATGCACTATAAATTTATATTTGGAATTTTTCTGTATCTATCATGGCTCAAAAGTTGTTTTCGTAACTTCTCAGCGATTACACTCGGGGCGCTGAAATACTTTTCACAAAGGGACCGCACGGACATGTAATCACGGATTTGGTTGAAATAGGAGATCAATCTACAACATTACCTCCTGTGTAATAGGATTTGACTCGATGGCTATTCGTTACGAAGAAAAAATAAAATATTTTACGTTTTTTAATGTAGTGCCAGATAAGCCAAATAGGAAGAAAGACATACAACTTAACAGCGGTAGCGCAGTGGTTAACATCAGTTTCTGTGAATATACAGGATGTCCGGAAATAAATGGTAAATATTCATACACGTGAGAAAACATGTATAAAGAAACATTTTTATTCTTATGAACATGGTGTCGCAAGCCAACCCCCACAGAGATTAGGGGGTTAAAGTATGTTGCGCTGCCTGATTGTTGGCGTCCCGCGAACGACTAGGCAATGTGGTGCAGCCCACATCTGTTCAAGAGATGTCAATTTATGCTCGAATGGCTGCCCCTGTCAGGTCACTCCACAAACCTTTAATACCTTAAATGTCACTGGAGGTCGTGGCACACGTATTGATTTACATACATTTACACAATCAGGACCATTTCACAAATAAGCTTACTACCTGAACCCTCACAAATGGGATCACTGATGCAGTTATTAAGAGCCCGTGAGTACTGTGGTTTGTAGGCTCCAATGTGGGCTGCACCACATTGGCTAGTCGCTCGCGGGAAGCCAACAATCAGGCAGCGCAACATACTTTAATCCCCCTGTATCTCTGTGGGGGTTGGCTTACGATATCATGTTCATAGGAATAAAAATGTTTCTTTATACATGTACTCTCACGTGTATGAATATTTACCATTTATTTCCGGACATCCTGTATACTGTTCCGGGTTCGATTCCTGTAATAGTGAAATTTTTTTCATTTTTTCTATTTTTTTTCACCATTATTATTTGTTTTCACTTTGTATAATAACATTCACATACATAAGCAACGTTACAGGTCAAAAAAACTGCAAAATGCGTTGTACACTATTTTCACGGACGGTCATTGCCGTGGCGTGTGAAATAATAAGGAAACTATAAAGAGCTCTTCGCACTATCGACGGTCTATGCGCAATCGTCACCACCATATCACGGATCGCCAATGACCATCCGTGAAAATATTGTACAAAATTTTTCAATATTGACAATATTGTACGTTATTGAAAAAATTTTGCTAATGTATGTGAATGTTAGAATGTTATTATGCAAAGTGCAAACAAATAAATAATGGCGAAAAACAAAAAAAAAAAGGAAAAAGAATGGGGAAAAAATAAAAAATAAATGAAAAAAAATGTCAATACTACAGGAATCGAACTCAGGCTAGTAAATCCGCAGAAACCAACGTTAACCACTGCGCCACCACTGTTAAGCTGTATAATTTTCTCCCCACTTGGCTTATCTGGCACTACAACAATAAACATAAAATATTTTTATTTTTTTTTCTCCAAAACGAAAAGCCATTGAGTCAAATCCTTTTACACACAAGGTATATTAATGTTGTAGATTGACTTTCTAAAATTTCAACCAAATCCGGGATTACATGTCAGTCATTAATATAATGTAAAAAAAAACAAAAAACAAAAAAAAAACGCTATCAAAGTGGCATTTTTGTTTATGTTTACTCACTAACATTTACAAAACATCAAGATTTATTAACGAAATGGTAACAAAACAAATTTTAACCAAGAAAGTCGAATAAATAATGGAGTTAAGTATCTATCATGAAGTTTTAGACTATTAACGGTATAAGGTTTTAGTAGTCTTTTTTTCCTTTTTTAAAATAAGCTTAAATATTCTTTCTATCTTCCATTGCTTCTACTTGTTTGTGCAGCTTCTGCACGCAGTTCGGCAACTGAATTATATTGTTTGACATAGGCATAAAATTATCCTCACAAGATCACCGCAAAGATTTTCTAAGGGATTTAAATCGGGACTGCATGTTGGCCGATCTAAAGCTGTGATATTTTAGCTCACCAGTCTTGCTTTTGTTGTCTTTGCTACATGGCAAGAAGCATTGTCTTGCTGGAAGATCAGATCATCTGTTGCATGAATGGAAGGTGATCTTGTAGTAGCTCTTGATACTTTTATTGGCAATAATGCGATCATTGACAACTACTCAAGTGGTTTTCCCACCATAAGCAAATGCACCCCAGACCATAAGAGAACTTCTCCACCAACTCACTTTGAAAAACTGATCTTCTTTTCTTAGGTTTATGTCAATAAGATTGACAACGACCGGAACCGTCCCGGAATACTTACTGGCATTAGAAAACCTACTATAATCTAGTCTCCGATGAACCGCTTCTGATCTAGTCTAGTCTTTGAATAGTGAGTGAGTTTCAGTTGTTATTAGTAAGCATAACTTGTGCTGCTGCAATTCACGATTCCGAAAATACTTCGACTTGTTGAACCCTGTGACATCAAAAGCACCAACATTATGAGTTCAGTCCATCGCTGGATGCAAGTTTTTCGCTAATTTTATGAAGTTCGAGTTGGAAATTTTTTTATACATTTAAGCGGTTATTAACACCTTTATCTTTCATTTAAAAAAGAAATATCAGATAGGATTATTATCTAATCATGTAGTCTAACTTAAAGACAACTCAATCTTAATTTCCAAAATTAAAACCCAAATCTTGCAAAATCATTTGGGACTTGTTTCTAATAAAATCTATGCAAAGTACAGATTTTCTTCATTTAATGTTCTGCAGCTTACTGATTTGGAAATAAAATTGTTTGTGAAGATGAAAGTGCTTCAAATGGCTTTGCGTGGGTAATTAATTAAATGAAAACTACTCATAGAATTTTCTTTATCTAACTCGTTGAATCCAAGTTCATAGTATCCTTGTCAGCAAGGTTAAGAAAATTTTAAAGAGCATTTTTGCTAACTCGCCACTTTGTTTAAGCTGATTCAAAACTAATTATTATTAGTACGTATAATAAAAAATTCCCCTTAACTTATAAATCAACTTTATAATTTTCCCTTTGTTCTGCATTATTGAAATTATAGAGAAAATTTTGAAAAACACAATCCGTAAACTTTACCTTATAAATTCTGTATTATGCAGTAATTTTGCTCGATTCATAGAGCAGCTATAAATTATTCTGTGCACGCAGAGAGATAGAATGTCAAGTATATAAAGACTTTTCCAAAGTTATTCAATGTTTGTTATTAGAAGCAATTTCCCCCGCTAGCTTCTCTGTGATCATGAATACAAATGAAGACAATGTGACCATTTTTATTAACGTTTTACACCTAATGGAAAGCACGTGCCATTAAATATGACCCGTCTGGAGAGTGAGTCGTTCCACCAATGGGAGAGTCGCCAAGATGAATGAGCTCGTGACAACGCCTCATTGAACTCAACTTGGAAAAGTGTCATAAATTTTATTTCACGTTTTCCACTTTGCGAGTTCACTAAATGGGTCTTAATTAGTTGGCTGGGACAGGTTCCCGGATGCACCTCAGGAGACACAAAAGAGAGACAGACGGCAAGAAAGAAGAGTGGATACACCCAAAGGGGGAGACTGGGTAACTGCAAGCACAGTTAAAATGCCCCTTCCTCATATCCCTTACAATCCAACTTTTAAACCCTTTCGCTTGGCTTTCCACTTTTATGTGCATGTGCAGTTTGAATAGGAGCTGCACTTCACGTAAACAGTCATTAACTGAATGAACTCAGTTTTTTTTTCTAAATACTTTAAAATCTAAACAACTTACTTCTATATCGTATAATTTTAAATACACAAGGATACCTTAAAAGATTTATTCGATGTCAAAGCACTGTATTTTTCAAAGTATTACACGTACAGATATAATTGATACATGAAAAGAAACGTCAACTCACAAACTTCTCCTCATATTCTACAAATGTTCTACACGATCTGGTCATTCGTCTTCGGACACCCCATACAAGTATGTTATGGGGACAGACCCTGCACGACATCAGTATCGTGTAGGGCCACCTTTCGCCCCTATGACATTTGCAACCTTTCGAGGAAGACTTTCCACCAATTTGTGATACGTATCGGCGGGAATATTGCTCCATTCATCCTTCAAATTGGCATACAGCTTAGTAGTTTTCTTTGGGCGGCATGGTCTGGCTCTCAACCGGCGCTCCAATTCGTTCCAAAGGAGTTGAGGTCTGGAATTTGGGCTGGCCAGTCAAGTTTCCTCGCATTCATTTCCTCAAATGCATGCTGTATGACAGGGAGCATTGTCGTGCTGAAACAGGTATGAGCCATTAGCAAAGTGTTCCCACAATATCAATAGCGCAGAATTGTCCAGAATTGTTTGGTACGCTTTGGCAGTCATGGTTCCGCGAAGTAAAACAAGAGGACTAAGTCGTATCACGAAAAGCAGGGCCAGACTGTAAATATCGTTCGCCGGGCATTCGCCAAACGCACACACCTCAATCGGACCGCCTCAACTAGTAGCAGGATTCATCACTCCATAGAATGAATTTCCATTGTTCTGGAGTACAGTGGCGGGGTATCTTGCACCACTGTAATCGACGGGTCGCATTGAGGACTGTGATATTTGGCTTGTGAACTGCTGCTTGGCCATGAAAATCAAGTACGACGATCTCCCGGCGTACGGTACGATCACTTGCATCACTAGACGACGCCGATCGAAAGTCTTATGCCAACGTGTTTAACGACATCTTCCGGTTTAACATCACCACACGTTTCAACGGTCGACGGTCGCGATCTGTCAATTTCGTCGGTTTACTGCGTCTGTGTTGGCATGTTATAACCCCCTCTCGCTTTCACTTCAAAATAACATGACTCACTGTCGAGCGAGGTACCTGAAATTTGTAAGAAATCTCACGGATCGAATATCCAAATCCGTGAGTTCCAATGATCATCCCTCTTTCCTCCGCACTAAGTTCGTGTATATGTTTATATTGACTGCAATAGCTGCTATGAGTGTATTCTAACCCATCAGCGTCTTT
Organism: Rhysida immarginata; assembly: GCA_023313115.1. Taxonomy (NCBI): domain Eukaryota; kingdom Metazoa; phylum Arthropoda; class Chilopoda; order Scolopendromorpha; family Scolopendridae; genus Rhysida; species Rhysida immarginata. Next base: position 2,681,222 of record JAHWFO010012898.1, on the reverse strand, counting down.
TATAGGTTGTATGACGTGCATGGATGATCCCATGCACTGTTAGGGTGGTGTCCGGTGACGAATGAGCAGATAATATATGTTTTTAAACTTGGTTTTTTTTTTGGACTGCGCACAAGACTTTTCCTCGCTATCGCCACTCTTTACACGAAAAACCAGTGTCCTTAAATTTCCAGTACCACTGCAAAATGCTCTATTTGCATGGTTGTTTTCTGTGCCTTTTTCTGAATGAACGTACATACAGGTATACTGCAGTAACAGACGTACATCTTGCATATTTCAACACACAAGAAACTCTCCCTAGTTTGTTGTAATTTTGTAAAAGCACTGTACATGTGCTGCCAATGGTGTATTACGGTGTAAACTTGTTGTAAGGTTCTTTACATGTATCAATTATATCTGTATGTTTAATAATTTGGTAAATATTGCGCTTCGAAATCGAATGAATCATTTATAGTAGCCTTGTATTGAGTAGAGAGAGTAAAATATTTTATATACAGTATAAAAGTGATTATAACTACTGAAAAATGAGCTAATGGTATAAATTTATAATTTTTATTCATAATAGAGATTCAAACAATAATGAAGCCCACAAAAAAAGAAAAGTATTCATATATCTATAAAATCTCCGCTAACGAAATTTACGGCAGCCATAACAATGTTTCGTGTGGAAAAAGGCACGAATTTTTCACTTGGGGAGTCATAGTTAAATCGTGTGAATTGAAAGATCAATCTCAATGCTTGATTTTCGTGAGCACCTTAAATAAAGATTATTTCACACGTTACCCAATTGTTCTTGTTCATTTAACTCTTCTAAAATTCTATCATTATATAAGGTGAGTCAAAAATCTGTACCCCCTTGCTATCTTGGATATAAATGTGGTTATGCAAATTCCAATAAAGGGAGTAAATAGGAAGTTGAGGGTGCTTTTTCTCATGGTGACATTTACAGTGTTGTAAACATGCAAATTAGGAAATATGCAAATTGTCTCTACTAAACCGTAGGAGATACACAAAAAAGCAATTACAAACTTGTTCAGCATCAAATAAGCAACAAAGCTTTATTTTGTGTATCTCTTACGGTTTAGTAGGTACGATTTGCATATGTTCTAATTTGCATGCTGACAACACTGTAAGTGCCACCATGAGAAAGAGCACTCTCAACTTCCTATTTATTCACTTTATTGGAATTTGTATAATTACATTTCTATGCAAGATAGAAGGGGGTACAGTCTTCTGACTCTCCCTGTATAAATGTTTACAAAATGCTTTCAGGATACCCGAAATAAATTTTTGTTCTGGGGCTTTCGAACAAACATTAAATTAATCCCATTAGGAATACATAAATTCAAGAATGTAACCGCCTTAAAATTTGGTAGAATAAGAAAGGGTCGGAATAAACGGGTTAAAAAAGGGGACAAATAGTGCGAGTAAGAGCAAAGCCAATAATATTAAAAATGGGGTTAAAGACGGGATAAAATGGGGGATAAGCAAGAGATAAAGAAATAGGAAAAAAAGGTATTCAATGGGAGACACAAAACAATCCGCTTTTCCACAAAGGTTAATATACAGGGTGCTGCAGATAACTACAGGGCCGTATAACGGGAAGCCTATCCGCTCGATTGTAGGGGCCGGCTCGGTCGATTGGCAGAATGGAGGGAGATGAAGGTGGCCTCAGTCGGGGAGGGGGGGGGTGAGAAGACTTTGTGAAGAGGTTAGCTCTCTGTGCTGAGCAAGATGGAAGATTCTTTGAACATTTCTTGTAAGAAACTTCACAAAACACCCAGGTGACACTTTCTCAGCAGTAGAGCAAACTGGTCTGCTGCGTCTCGTGGCTTTGGCCCTGTGTCCGCTACGAGACGCAACCCGGGTTAGCCCGTGACGACCAAACATAATAATAATAAAAGTGAAATGCTATTTTCTAGTATTCTCATCTGTTGAATTTTTGTTTTGTTTGTTGGCCCCCTCTAGCTGCAGAGGACATTCATAATTGTGTTTACTTTATGTGTACCCCCTACCTGTAGTAGTATAGCGCGCACCCCTTTTTGGCTCAATTGGTCATGCCCTTTGCCACACAAACAAGTTTAACAAAATAAAATTACCCAATTATCATTTGATATCAAGCCGGCCCCTGCAATCGAGCGGGTAGGCTTCCCGCTATACTGTCCTGTAGTTATCTGCAGCACCCTGTACATGAATGTACATTTCGGCCGCTACGCAACCATCTTCCAGCATGGTAAGCTTTTAAAAAAGGATAAAATCTCCCATTTTTTAAAATCTCCATTCCTTTTCCCCTTTTATGAGAATATGCTCAAGAAAGTTGGTTTTCTCGAATGTTATATATCAAAAATCGAAAAGAACTTTTCTTTTCGTTTCACGATGGAATGTCATTTCATATGCTATATGTTGAAAAATGTTAACGGTTTCTAAAAATCCCATGTATTATATATTCGCCGTATATTTTCAACACACCTGGGACATGGATTTTAAGTAAAATAGGACATGTCTACATGAAAATATTGAACAAGTTTCACTTTTATCTACCATAAAACATCGAACAGGCCGATCTCCATAACCGCTGCAAACCCAGTGGACCATTCCTAATGTAGCTTATAATGAATGAGATGCATACAACAAGGTACATCCATAGTTTTAGATTTGTATGTCAAAAGCTTGTTGTAAAGAGGAAGGGAACAGACAGGCAGGAAAACAAACAGGCATTGGCCTTATGCAATAGCTATTTGATCGAAATAGCTACTTTTCGATGACCTGTTATAATTTTTAGAAGTTCTTAAATGTCCAAAATCATTTTTCTAAAAACCTAGAGGATTTATGTCGCTCATAATTTTGTGTAAACACTTTTTATTCATTTTTTTTTTCGTTTCACTTCCTTTTGGCATCGTTGAGCGACACGGGAATCGTATTGCAGTGAAGCTATCCCAGGGTTGCTTTTGACTGAATTACACGAACATCGATAAGATTGGTTTCTACAAAGATTTGAGAAGATTTTCTACGATATTGTATGTTTTCTATAAAGGTTTATTATAGTGGTTTATTAATATTATTTTTAATTAAAATGTTTTATTTCTCTCTCTCCATATTTTACTGTTTTTTGCTGCACTAATTTTAATCTTAAGTAAATAAGAGGAGAAATATTGACTGTGATATTTAAATCTCTTTAAAAATATGTAAATCTTTTTTACGAATTTTATTAAATTTTTTTCTTACATAATAAAAGTTGAAATGGAATTTTAAATAAACCAGTTTATCCTGAAGAATTAATTTTAATAACTAATAATTGTTAACCTTATACCTGAGATTTATATGCATACAAAAAATTAAAATATAAAATCTACTCAACAAAAATAGAGTTAATTACGGAATCAAATTCAAAAAATACAATTCAAAAAGTACAACTAATTTAATAAATCTTTTTGTTTTATAAAAAGTTTTTTTGAGTTTATTTTTATTATACAAAAATATAATCTAATTTGAATTCGTAAAATATTTATGTCTCTTTAAAATGTCTCTTTAAAACTCTCAATCAATAAAAGATTATGTTGATAAATTAACTCTCTTGATAAATTATTAAATATATATTAATTTTTAACTTGATATTCTTATTCCAAAATTTCCCTCAGTAGAAAACCACAGATAAAACCTGACGAAAAAACATAAATCGAAGGATTTTTTTTTGTTTTCTCATTAAATTTTAAAATATCAGTTGAAGTGCTTGCTATAAATTTCAAAAAATTCCAAGAAATTATTGGCTGATGAAACTCCATTTTCACTCTACAGTCGTGCAATTATATTTTTATAAGATCCAAAGCTTTACTACTCAAGTTTCCTCCTTAATGTAATTATGTTAAATTATTCACTTTTTAGAATTTGGTTCCATAATTAATTCCAATTGTTAAGTAATATTTATAAAGTTTATATGAATCTGAGGTTATCAATAATTGGTATTTTAAAAGGATTATTTTATATTTGAAAATCTAAGGCAACTAATTTTTACTTCTATCTCTTCCGCAGAAAACCTTTTTTTTTAATGATAGCAGAGTCAAATCGTTAAAAGCAGTTTACATTCATTCAATAATGAATAAGAGATTTAGGGGAAACAAATGAATTTTTATGTATTCAAATTTGCTCTAATTTCTCAATTGAAAATGAAAATATGCGAAAGCGTCTCTCGGCAGATATCGTTAGCCGAATGCGATGTGAAAATTTGCCATTTACAAAGTGCGCCGCAAAGTTCCTTCTTTAGCTGGCTCATTGCATTATTTTGTCAGATTCATTCATCAAGCCGTGGAAGTTAATAGAGCCAAAATGCCAGCCCTTTAATTGTCGGAAATTGTCTTCCCATAAACACCGCTCTCGTTTATTTAGAATCAATTTACTCCGCTTTAATTTCCAAGAAGGAGCACAAAACAAACAAACAAACACACACACGCATGCACACGCACTCGCATACACACACACACACACACACAGACAATATCACACATACTCTTATAAATAAATGGAACAGTTAAAAGGTTTACAAAGTATATTTAAATTACGCTAGTAAGAGTTTTTTTTAGGGGAAGGGTTCTCTCCTTATCGTTCCAATATTGCCAACAACTAATCTCGCTCGCTCCCAAGTTATCTTTCGTCGATAATTTTGGATCACGGCCTTCCTTTAATCTTCGTGAATGCGACATCGATTTTTATTTGACGCAATAATAATTTTTCCTGTCTCCCCCTTAACGATTCCAGATCTCGCTTTAATTGGCCTCTTTTACATCAGGAAAAGCGCTCGCAATACCTAATCACTTTCATACAAAACTCCCTGTGTATATAGACACCTAAAAAATAAAACTTTTTTCATCAGGCCTGTCTCACATGTTTTTAAATAATTGCTTGTGATACGTATTTTTTTATTTTACGTTTGCAGAAAGAAAGATTAAAATCCCACTTAATTTACCGTCTACTATTTAGTTTCGAATTTTGTAAACTGGATAATCAATTAATATAATTCGTCATCAGATAAATCGTTTATCAATTAAAGATAATTCCATTAATAAACGTTATTAATGAAGTTTCATCATTAATAAAGTTTTCACAGTCGATGAGAAAACATTTAAACAGAATTTGATTTATGTTTAATGAAATATATGGTCAATTCCAACTATACCTGGAAGGATTAATACCCGTTCCCTGTCAAGGCTATATATTAATCATTTACTTGTTTCATTGATTCATTACATATTGGATAGAATATCGGAAATTAACGCCAACGCAAATGCACAGGCAAACATTATTTAAAATATTATTTAAAATTTAATCTGGAAATAGATATGGTAAGAGTTAACCTCCTTATTACCTCCTATGAAAATAGCCTGTAATTTTACTTAGTCCTTCCTTATTTTATGTTATTTTTCATTTAGAACTTCAAAAGAATGTGTGTTGTAATAAGCTGCCCTATTTCATCGCCCATTTAACATGTGAGGCATAGTTTCTGGAATCATTTTATATTAATAAGACCGTAAGCCAGAAGTGTGAGTTTGGCATATGCGTGTGTGTATGTTTTCGAGTGTGTGTGTGTGTGTGTTTGTATTTCCGTATTTCCGTTATCTCTTCCTACGCTATTTTACTTATTGACTTGATAATTTATGCAGATGTTCTCAAATATCCAATCTATGACCACGCTGAAATTCATCTCTTAACTCCTTTCACGTGAAAGAGCTTTAATTATCTATTTTAATCAAAAACAAATTAAACAGAGAGCTCGTTGCTTGCAAGTACTGTTGTAGAAGATTTAGGAAGAGATTGGGAAGATTTAACTTTCATTTTTACGCACTTTATTTAACTTGTTTGCATGTTTGTACGCAAATTTTGTAATCGATATTTCGCCCACTTTCTGACTACCTACTGCTCTGCAACTTTCCCCAACGGCGTCTTATCAATGGCAATGCATGTTCAAATCGTTAGTTTCAATAGTATTTCATTTATTCGTAAGTAATTTAATATTTAAGCTTAATATGAATAGAGTGCAATTATGACTTAATGACTGCATGTATTATTATTGTCATTGTTAATTGTTGTATGTGATTGTTGTTCATTTGATCATCAATGCTAGCAAAGTTGTTGATTGTAACATCTTTGTAGAAAGGATTGTTCATAATTATAGCTGCCGCCACATAAGTTGAACGATCTTTTTGACATGTGCAGTAAGTCATCTCATCAATATGCTTTGTCTTGGTTTTACCCATGATGCACTTGTTATACTATAGTAATGGCGGAGATATCGTTGAAACGTGGAAAGCCTATTAAAAGTCATATTAAAAAACAAATTGCATTCGAGTCGATTATTCTGCATCATTTATTAATTTATTAATTTCATTTATCTATTTAAAAGAAAATACGAAATTAGAAACTAAATATAAATACGAAAACAATGTTTCGAAAACGAAAGCGGATGTTTCATTGAGTAGCTAAGCGATTTACTTCCCGTTAACGTCTATTGGCTGGCGTTAGAAATGACGTCATCCTATCGTTCAATTTATGTGGCGGCTAGCATAACGCAATATAAGCGCTTTTCCGAGATACAGACGTAGCCGACTGGGCAGATTTCCAAGGTTTTTTTTTTTTTTGTTTGTTTTTTTGTTTTGTAGTTATCATATAAAAGATGTTTTATTTTTTTTAAATAGACTAAAAAAGAATAAAATAAAAACTAAACATAGTCTTTCACCTTAAAAAGTGCAGTAAAAAGTAAAAAATATATTTAAAAAAGATAAAAGTGTGGTGGCGCTTTTAATGTTAAATTTTAAACATTAAAAGAAAATACTACATGAGAAAATAAACGCCATCAAATTTTTACCTTTTTTAAAGTTACATTTTTTACTTTTTACTGCAGTTTTTAAGGTGAAAATGTGTGCTTAAAAGTTTTTATTTTATTTTTTTTTATTCTTGTTGTTTTGGAAAGCCCAAAGCAAACCTGGAAGCCAGTTCCCAGAGGGAGATCCAAAGTAAGACCATGCCCATGGGGCTCAAATCATGGGAAGTGAAGGCTTATATGTCAGCGGAAGTATTAAAGTCATAATATAGGAATCTTCTTACTATAAGATATGTATTGTTATTATTTATGTTTTGAAGAGAGCAAATCGGACAAGTTCCGGAAAGCTAGAACCTGAGGTGGATCCAAAACAGGAACAAGCCCAAGGGACTCGAGTGAAAGGAAGGGAAAAGTTATATATCACTAGAATTGTTAATGACCTTGGCGGTTATAAGTCATAACGCCGAAAACTGAGAAATGGGGTGACGTTGCACGGTGGTACAGTACCGATCACGAAATATTCCGCATCTTACTTGCATGAAGAAAATGATCGATTAAATCTTCCTGTTATATTTCTGTAATAGCTAAAGTTCTGATGTTTCTAGAAACAGATTAATTTATTTTTGAGATAGGGAGGAAGGTGCTACTACGAAAAGTCGGAGCCACTTTGTAAAGTTGTGTTTGGTGAATATTCTGGTGATTGAAAACTTTCTTCAATGAGGTTGCATCATAAAATTAATTTCGAAATTAATACACCTTGAAATAGATTGTATAAATAACTTGTATATTCGTTATAATTAATACTAAGTAAGCATGAATAATTAGTATTAATTTAATTATTTTACAAATTATACTTTTTTGTATTACGTTGCATTGTGATGCGCCTTGCATTGTGGGATGTGAACAATTTGAAACTGAAATTAAACCTAATCTTATGAATTAAATTTCTTACAGTTCTCCATGAAACAAAAAAAGTGAATACGCTATATAAAACTTGACTTTAAAACCGTTATCCTTTCGCTTGGAAACAAAAGTTTTTGTTTTCCAAATCTTACAACGCGGACAACTGCATAAGTTCTAGGAGTGAGCAATCACTCAACATTCCCGATAGCGAATGTATTGAGGTGGGGAATATTTCGTGATCGGTATAGTACCGCCAGTTCTTCTCCACATATGCACCTCCCAGGTCCATACACTTTCCCAACGATGGACGACTTGCTGGATGCCACTTTTATAGAAGTCCTCCTTTTGGTTGTTGAGAATTCCTCCATCTCAAGATGACCTCGTCGGCGCCTTGGAATTGCTGACCATAAAAACGAGAGAAGAGGAAGAAGTCCCTTTGGGCCAGGTCGGGTGAATATGGCGGATGGGGCAGTATTTCGAACCCCTGCTCCGCCGCAACGCTTTTTTCATGCAGAAGTCTGACCCATCTGGATACCTTGCCTCGACGCTTTGACTTGATGGCTTCCCGTAACTTCCGCAGGAAAGCCAAAGTACACTGTCACACTCGATTATTTGTTTTGATTGATTAACAAGTAATTGCCTGGACAATCAAGAAACATATCAGTAGTAAAATGCATGTTCTGTCCGAACCTCATTTAGGCCTACGTAAAATGGTCATTGATACGAGGTTGTTAACGCAAGATTTCTTCGTTTTAAAATCGAGTGCAATTGAAAAAAGCATGTTTAATTGAAGCATGTTTTCGATCACGCAGTTTCCATTAGCCTAATTTGGCTTTCTTGTGAGAGTGGTAGAGTTTAAGGCCAACACATGAGTGTAGAGGTAGTTCGCAGAAACTTATTAATGGAACACGTGGTGGTGTTTCAGGGCCGTAGCCAGGACGTTATCTTGGGGGGGGGGGGGGGGG
>JAHWFO010012898.1:2616058-2672443 GCA_023313115.1 Rhysida immarginata | reverse complement strand
TCGACTTTCAAAAATTCCCGACCTTTTTTCAAAAATTCCACTGAGTCAGACCTTTTTGCATATTTGGGAGGCGGACCTTTTTCCATAATGAGGTGGTCGTCGACCCCCCTCCCCTGGCTACGGGCCTGTGTTTACTTTTTTTCATGCGCTTTTGTTTACGTTATGGGCGGAGTTTAACCAAATTTCACGAGCTGTTTACTTCTTTAAGGAATGCAATTTCGACAAAACGTATGAGGAAACTTGTGTTTATTTTAAGATGCAGAACATCGCTAGGTATTTCATGACATCTTTTTCAAAAGCACCCTGTATAGGTTTCTTTGTTATAAAAATTCAGAAAATAGGCTAGTCATTCAGTGGAATTATTTCTCGTTGTAGGAGATGATCTCATAATATGAATAGCATTGATTGTACGATCGGAAAAGAAATAGTTAATGACTGTTTAATCTAGAATATAAAGGTTTTTCCACTATTTCATGAAGATAAGGGAGAACTTCTTGTGCAAATAGGGGTCAGTTTCTTGGATATTTCAAATCTATAGAGTTCTCGCACTGTAAGGTGAAATGGTAGAGTTCACTCTTTCGCGCTCAATAGGTAGGATAGTTAGGGAAAACATTTTTTAAATGTTCTAATTTTCTTAAATCCTGGTACTTCAACAATAGATTGCAACGAGCGGTTACGAGCAGGCTTGAGTGAAAAAAGCAGCTCATAGATCGCGCATGAGGGTATAAACTATACAATCTCCATGACATCCCTACCTATTAAACGCGAAAAAGTGAACTTCCATTTCACCTTACAGTGTGAGAACTCTACCGACTTGGTCGGGTGAATGAAATTTTGTTGAATAAATTTTTCTGGATGATCTTAAAATTTTATAGCACTAGCTAGATATTGGAATTGGAAGATTCATTCGATGACAAATGGAGATAATATTATAGGTGCGTTCTAGATAATATTGTAAGTGAGCCTTCTCGATGATTATTATAGGGACTGAATGAAAAGATAAGACTGAAATTAAGATATATCACTGTGGCTAGGGTTCTTTCCAGCAGAGACCCAGCAGAGTTCTTTCATAGTTGAAAGCGTCTGAAATAGCCTTGATGTTAATGTGTATAAGAAACTGAAGAAATATATTTATGTTATTTATATGTAATTATTATTATTAACATTGTTATTTTGAAAAACCAAATTCGGATCAAGAAGGAATAACAAATGCCAAAATTGGCTCAGCGGAAGAAAGAAAATGACGGATAAAATACAAATAGATTTTGTAGTGTAGATGGTGAAGGAAAGAAAGCTATTTTAATTAATTAATTTATATAATTATTAATTATTGCAATTTTACAGTCTGTTGAGAAACTGAATTTCTTAAAATTCAATGCTATGCTTTTAAGAAATGTATTACTCCAATGTTTCGAATTTTTTGTATTATAAGAATTAATTCAGCTTTGTGTTGCTATGTAAATTAAATAAAATATAGTCTCCTACTGAAATGCTAAGCAGTAAGTGAACACTTGATCGGCCGTTATCTCTATAATGTAACTATTTTACATATTATTTAGAAAAGATGACGCCTTTATATTCCCTTTTAGGGATACACAAAGGCATAAAGTTTTACAAAACACACTTTAGCGATTGAAGATATTTTTCTTTTATGTTTCTCTTTTTCTCCCCCGTTACTTTTATTTATTTCTTTTCTCTTTCCTTTTTTATGAGTTCGCCGTGTTGTTCGTTCGATTTCTTTTTCGTTCGCTTATTTTTGCTGTTGACTCTCCGGGCGTAATGTTGTTTAGGGCTTGCAGCAGTTCGTTCCTTTCCTTTTTCTTTCTTTTTTTTTCTTTTGTGAGTGCGTGTCCGTGGCGTTGGGTTTGGCTCTGTCTGATCGGTCGGTCAGCAGTCGTGATCCTGCTGAGTAAGCGGCATCAGCCACCACCGACCGTCTCCAAACCATTTTCCTATTCAGATGATGTTACTCGCGTTGCAGCATCCCAAAGAGCTGCTTCGATGTTGGAACCACCACTCAACCAAATGGCAACTTTAGTTTTGCTTTTGCAACGAGTTTTAAATGACATTTGCTTCGAAAGTGTATCCCATCCCCTCTCTCTTTCTCTTTATCTCTCCCGCCTACACGTCTTCTTCTTCTTCGTCTCGAAGTCCAGCGCTATCGTCTTCTTGTAACAGGAAATGGTTATTGATTGCAGAAGAGGATGAAGAAGAAGAAGAAAAGCTTCCCATTTTGCGAAACTCGATCATTATTATATGTTCCGGAGACGATGCTGAAAGGCTCGACTTCCTTTCAAGAATTGCGGAATTATAGCCATGTCTTATTTTGAGAAGAGTAATTTCCTGGAAACGTTATACAATTGAGTTCTTTCTGATACTGTCCTGATGGTCAATTGCATATTGAAAATGTGCATATGGAAACGGAAACATGACTTCGACTCCTTTTGTTTAGCAGATGATTTCTTGCATTAAAAATACATAAAAGGATTCAAGACAGTGAAGGTGAAGTTCGAATGCTTTGAGGCTAGTAAACGATTGTGTAAATTAATGTATATTTGTGCAAGTTAATGTATATATGTGTGCAAGTGAGCATAATATTTTACGTAGATTCCTGGAACGGTCTTTTTTTAATTAAAAGTGTACTTAAAACTTAAAGTATGAGGATGTTTCTCTATGTACTCCTCGGCGGTTTCAGTCCTATTCTGTTTTTTACTTTTTTATTGTCTCTTGGAGAGGTACCGCCTATGCGGGCTTATAAAACTGCCTTTTAGACCTTTAAATATCCATTAGAAAGATGGGGTCGAGTTATACACAAGATATAAAATCTGAACAATGGAAATCTAGATGATACCTTAGATTTAGATCAATATTACTATAAGCCATTTTACGATAATGCTTCAAAAATTAAAGAAATAGCAATTACATTCAATAAGCGGTTTGGCTGCCGAATTGAAAATGGATGAACGAATCGCCATGTGATGTATGATTGCAAATTCTCGTTATGTTACTAGAACTTTCCAAACTAACATTTATAAGAATACAGTTATCCGAAGACTGTATCATAGACCAAGTAATTATAAAGAAGCAAATTGTGCCAAGGAACGTAATAACTATGCTGTTGCAAGGTATTATGTTATAAAAAATGACTTGAGAACGGAGAACAAAAACACAATACAGGAATTACGCTTTCATTAGAGTAAAGCCAGGGTCCCACTTGCGTAAAAAGCAGCTGAAATGTACAACAGAATGAGGAAAGCGGGAAAAACATTACGCTTTTAACTGCAGAAATTCCACAGAAAAAAGTATTGAATTTGGCTGAACTTTTCCATGTATGCTTTTCGCCTACGCTTTCTCTCAGCCAATAAGATATGATAATTCGGTGATATCATTTCACAAATGTACTTTTTCGCTTTTATTACATGAGAGTGGGAACAAGTGTACCGAGGAGGAAAGAAAGTTTTGCTGAAAAAAATTCAATTTTCAGCTTCCTGCTTAGTTTTTTTTTCTTTTTTTTTTGAGTTATGTTTTTTTTTAAACATAACTATGATCTTAAAACATTGGCGTATTTTGTTTTTTTTTGGAGGGGGAAGGGGCCGTTTTTATACGGTGAAAATGGTCCAAGACTATATTTGAACCAGAAAATTATAGGATCGTCTAGTGCGTAACGTACTTTATTCGCTAGAATATACAGCATTTAATATAACCTCTGACAATTAAGTTCGGTGAATGATCTCATATTGCGAGTGGATTGCTGGCTTACATGAAACAGCAGTTACTATCCTTCAAAGTAATCCCCGTCGATGGTAATGCACTTCTGGGAAGGCTGTACAAGTCCTGGGTACTCCTGGCGTAGTCGTTTTTAGGGATAGCCTTCAGTTGGGTCGTAACATTATGTTGGATGTCTGGCCACTTCAGGGGGCGTCTTCCACGGTGTTCCGGCCTCCTCGGAACCGTTTAAACCACTCATAAACACACTTCAAAGTGATACCACTTTCTTTGTAAACTGTTGTCAGCATTTCATGAGTCTCTTTCGTTCGCTGTTACATTTTGGGTTTCGACCACGCGCACTACATCTTCACTCTTCAATGTCCTGTTTAAACACTATAAACACATTCGCAGCGCTGATTCTCTCAAATTTGTTTCAACATGTTTCGACCTATCTGGGGCAGGATACGACGGTAGCGCACTCTTACGACCGTTAGCAATATGAGGTCATTCACCGAACTTAATTGTCAGAGGTTGTATATCAAAGTAGATGATTTTCCTGGTAAGCTTTAAAATAGTAAACTGCAGCTGAATAGCATGATAATGTTAACTTCTGATAATAAATTGATAAACTGAAGGTAACACTTCAATAATATGATAAGTCTGATATGGAAAGGAGAAGAAAAAATTCTTCGACCTGGCTCGAACCAGGGATCACGACTATCGCTGTTCTAACCAATTGAGCTATTGCGGACACTGAACAGTAATGCTATTACAAAGTGCCTTTATGGACTTCTAAGAAGTCACTTGATAGCCCAATTGATAGCAGAACAGGGTAAAGAGGATTCCCAACTTTTGGGGTCCTGTTCTGCCAATTGGGCTATCAAGTGTCTTTATAGAAGTCCCTAAAAATTTAACAGTATTGCTGTCCAGGTGTCTGCGTAGCTCAATTGGTGAAGAGCAGCGACAGCGAGAATCGTTGTCCCTGGTGTGAATCCAGGTTGCGGAATTTTTTCCTTCCCTTTTCAACATCAGAATTGGCAGATAATTTTTTTTTCAATAAAGAAAATTAAGAGTATAGTGTTCATTCATAGTTTGACGACAGAAAGCCGGGAAAAAGACGGAAACCATTTCAAATTTACCACAAACATTTTGCACATAGTTGACAAAGACTGTTTCAGGTCTTTTATAACACATCTGCTATAGACCAGTTAGTTTTAAATGACCAATTCATATTTTTAAATAATGTCGAATTCATAGTGACTTTTGATTTTTCGTTCTCATTTTTTCCACACTTTTATGCTAAGTCATTGCAATTAATTGAATAACGTGCATAATTAAATTATTCATTTGCATTTGTAAAACGAAAACTCATCTGCAAATGTAAATTTCATACAGAGTTCAATTATGAAACGTGATTTATTAATCTTTTTTTAAAATATTAAATGGTACCATCTGGAAAAATGGTAGGTTTAAATTTACATATGTATTATAAGTATCTGGAATACATGTAAAGTTAATGATTGTCATTTTATGCCTCGAAAAATCAATTGAAATTTTTAAGCAGTAGCTGAGATTTTCAAAGCGGTTATTTTTCAGCTGTTGCATTTACAGTAGTTTAAAATTTTTAAAAGTTCAATGATTTGCGCAATTATTATTATTATTATTATTATTATTATTATTATTATTATTAAAAGTTCAATTAATAATAATAAAATTGCATCCCAATATAGGATATGTCAAACACAGTTCAATTATAAACCAATATATCTTTGTAGTATTCTATAAACATGTAACTTATGATTATAACAATTTTTTACTTTACCGTTCATTATTTGAATTCTTATATTAGTCAAAAGATTCCATATAGGGATTGTATTGTAAGGGAAGAAAGAAGATTTAAAACGAGATATAATACATGGGGGAATAATCTTATACCTTTGCATATGACGAGTTAACACGTTATCCATCATCCATTTTCTAATACAGGGTGATTATAAAGTCACTATACATTTTGGTGAAAACTCCGTTTTATTGCAGCAATTGCAGTATGCATCAACCAGATATCACACCAGGATACATTCTTAGTAAATTTCAATGTGTCCCCCTTGCACATCCCGGCACAGCTCCCAGCGTTTCACCGTGGCCCGGAAAACATTGCGCAACATTGCGTTGTAATGTCCTCCACCGCGGCTGTAATCCATTGTTTCAGCTGTGCAATGGTGCGTAATCCTGACCTGGTACACCTTGGACTTGATAAAACCCCACGCAAAGAAATCCATGCTGGTCAAATCTGAGGACTGGAGCCCACAGTCTTGGCGAGCCATGACCAATCCATCTGCCTGGGAATGCGTGATTCAGTTAGTCCCGAACGATGTTGGCCAAATGGGATAGTACCCCATCCTGTTGGAACACAAGGATATCCTAAATCCTTCATCTCGCAATTGTGGCTCCAGGAATTGCTCCAACATGTCGAGGTACACGGTACCATTGATAGTCCCCTCGGCAAACATGAAGGACCCAACGACCTTTGACTGTGTAACTCCCATACACAAATTCACTTTGGGTGTGTTTGGGTATGCAAATAAATGAAATTCGTTAATGATTTCACCCAAATGTATAGTGACTTTATAATCACCCTGTATAATGCATCGGATGGTCAGTATAGATGATGGCATTATATAATTTTTTTTAATTTCGAGTACATTATAAGATTATTCAAAGTAAGTATTTCATGTATTTTGCAAACCTCAGTTATTGAAACATATCTAGAGAGTAAGAGAGCAGTTCGTATGGCGTTATTATACGCTACTTGAAGTCTGTGTGAAGTCTTTCAGTTGCCGCTGCCATATCACAATACCAAACAGCAATTAATTACTTAATATAAAATAAGCAAAGTAAATTAAAACCAGGTAGATTACAAATAGTTTTTAGGGATATTTCAGTAAAGTTAACTTTAAATATTTTAAATGGGATCAGTGTACACACGGCCTCCCTCTCGAATCAACTAACATTGAATTATTTAAAACACTTGTTTAGTAAAAGCGAAAGAAAAGGTCGAACCACCAACGATATATAGACTACATTAAAATTTTAATTAATTGTTCACGTTAATTAACATAGCCATTTTACGTTAGTTTTAGCAAGTTAAACTTAATTCATATTTAATATTAGCCGAATTCTGTTGCCGTTAATTGTTGCTGACGAATTGGAAGAATTCGCATTACACGAGCATTAACGAGAGAAATTGCTTCGTTATGGTTAAATCTGATGATTAATTGAACCAGCCATTAATTAAATTGTTGTTATTGATCAATTGATCGGACATTTGACCAACTGGAAAATCATACTGTCAAGAACTCGTAGCTCTTTTGGCGAAAGTGCGATAAGCACACGGCTCAAAGGCTGCTCCAAAATCGATTAGTTCCTAATACATATGCAGTGGAGGGTGTAATTTATAGATAATTAACCCTATCGAAGGAAGTTAAACGCTTCTGAAAATGGATGCTTTCCATGTTTCATCACCATATTTCAGTTTTTACTTGAAATGGATTAGGTAATATTTGAATGCCTATGAAGCTTTTCACTAGTTTACAAAGGTTCATGCCGAATTATTAGGCTTTAATTTTCAGCTCATACTTAGAGAGATTGGCGTCTTAGTAATGTTAATTAATATTTAAGCCTTTTTTCTAAAAAATGTTAACATTATAATTTATCACGAGTTGTAAATTCTGTTACTTTTTTCTGCAAAAATTTTCGTTGATAATATTTCTTCTTCTTTTTTTAATTATTATTTTGTTAATAGGTTGATCGATCTTAATTTTCCTCGTTTCGAAACACCGAAAACGATGATATAATTTATGATTCCCGTGTCAGTGACTAATAAGTAGCCCCCAAAATGACGAACGGTTTCTTAACTCTCATTGCTAACTTTCGCAGATGAAAACAGTTTAACGGCGAAGAGAAGCGGAAAAAAAAAGAATTTTCTTTGTCATTAATTTCCTAACCTCGTCGCGACGGATTAATATTAGCTGTTATTTTATGTGGAGGGTTTTTTGTTCTTCATTTTTCCACGTAACACACTGTTAATGTAATTTGTCAAATGTACGTCTTTCTCTTGCCCTCCTGAAGGCTCTAATTGATTTATTGCGCGTTTTTACCAAAGTCACGAATTTCACGTTTCACTTTTGTTGGGAGGAAAAATCATCAACCCTCGAAGAAAAAGTGAAATGCTTCTAGAAAAATAGTCCTGGAGAACAAAAAAGCAAAGGAATGTTTATCGAGTTATGGTAATTTTAATATTTCTCTGAGGTGAGGTATAATACACTTCTAAGTTAACCTAAAGATTAACATCCCAATAAATTGCAACATCTGTAAATTGGAGAATTCGCCATCATATTTAAATCGTGAAATATTAGTTATTGCATTTTAAGCAATTTTTTCTTTTAAAAGAATCAAAATTTAACTACATTGCATTTATGTCAGTGATTCTTGGGTCTTTTCAAAATCGCGGAACACTATATTATCTCTAATCTACAATCAAAGTCTCAACAAGATTTATGTGCACGCAGGAAACATTCGTAAATTATGGACATAGAAAAGCTTCTTCTACTTGTACTTTCGCACAAAAAATTCAAACAATATATTAATTGTAACAAAACTTAGACTAGTACAGATTAAGGTTAGATTCCTTTATTTAGATTCTAGAAGCATTCAGCTTTTCGATTTAAGCTTTTCAGGGCTTTGCTTTTGTCAGATTGTAGAAAAAATGTTTAATCAACTATAAATTTATTTTCTTCGTTACAAAAGAAATTGTTAATTTTGACTTTCATTATTCTGATTAAATTTCGTTTTGGTTCTTAAATTGATTGTAAATTATATTATTTCTGGAATGCTGTTTCAACGTAGTTATTTGGGTTAAATTAAATTTAGCCAACTTTGCTATTATCTAATAAGTTATTTGTATATTTTTGTAATTTACATTAAATAATAATATGTTAAAAAAACAAACGCAAAACATATTCAAATTTCGGGTAATTTACTCCACTATTAAGCCTTACTCCACTATTATACATCAATTTTAATTAAAATCATAATCTTAATTTTCGTTTTTGATCTGTCAAGCATACAGTGCTTGCATGAATGCACAATTATAAAATTGAAATTGCTTTATGACTATCATTTAAATTTTTTTTTATTCCTTTCAAGTTTCTGCTGTAAACAAATAAGACTAAAAGAATAAGGCGAACGTAAATCTAAAAAATGCAGTTTGCCAATGTGAAAGAATGATTTTCGGGGCTTTCAGACCTGGACGTTGGAATAAATTAAATTTTGGATGGCTTCTGTTAAAAATTAAACACCTTTGATTTTCGACGTTTTGTCGAATATTTAAAATAATACATTAAGAATTACCCTGAAACTTCAGGGGTGTAAAGAGCATGGCACACCTCATATATTTCAGCGAAGGTTTTGTCCTGCAGGCAAATAGGGGACTGGCAACAAATTGACCAAAAAAAAAATTTTGAGATGACATCGTATAAATGGAGCCTTCAATATATTTTCGATGGACTTTCATCCATTTTTATACACTCATCGTCAAAAAAAAAGTTGCAACCAGAAGGAATCAATTTGAAAAGATATTTGAAAGGAAGTTGGTACTCGTTAACAATAACAAATGATTAAACAATGATCGTGGATATGACAAAATTTATTGGTCAAATACCAAAACCATTACAACTCTCAATAGGATGTTGGGCTGTCATTTTTTAGTGCATTCTGCCACGTTTGGCATGAAGTCGTACAAGTTCTTAACGTAGTCTTGACTCAGCTTGAACTTTGGCTTGTAGCTCTTGCAAATCTTGTGCCAGCGTGGAGTCTTATGGTAGAGTCTTAACAGGACGTCCTTTAGCATCCCATAGGTTTTCTATGGGCAACTTTTTTTTTTGGACGATAAGTAAATTTTACGATTTTATGGTTACAACTTTATTGAAGAAAAAGAAAAAGGAAACTAATTGAAAAATTAATTAAAATTTGAATCTTTTTTTTTTTTTATTGAAGTGAATATGATCCAAGCATCTATTTGAAAAAAATATTCGTAAAAGAAACTAGGTGCGACTTCAGTGCATTTGGTGTTCAACCATAGATGGCCGTGAGAGGACCTCATGGGTGACGTGAAAATTTTCATAAGCAGAAAAATAAATAAAAGCCTTTTTAAGAATTTCAATTATCTTTTTATTTTTTACAAATTATAATAAGTTATTTTGTTTGTGGTAAGAACTAAATCCTAAAAAAGGTATAGGCTTACTCTTACTTAGACCATCATAATAAGTGTGCCGCAGAAGTTTAACTATAGATTCATGTATGCTCTGTGATAAGAAAGGTTGTAAAACATCGGACTAAGCCCAATCAACAGCTGTATATATTCAATCAAAATACAATATTGTAGGAATGGAGCGAAGTAATGCTTTGGTAGACATCTTAGGCACCATCGCAAAGGCTTTAAATAAATATGACAGATTAACTAATTAATATTTTTAATCTTTAAAACCGAATTCTTCTTAAAAACAAATGTGATCGAGAGGTTAGATTAAGTTAGGATAGAATCATTGAGAACAATCTTTTCTAGAATTTGGTGATGATTTTTTAGAAATTATTTCTCTTTTAATCTTGAAAATAGCAAGCTATTACCATTTTTATTACAGTTTATTATAATTAAATTTACAAAGGATACATATCGTAGGCCATTATTTCTTTTCTCATTAGTCTTTTTGAATTACATTTTCTCTTTTCTTTATAAAAAAATAGATAAATGGAAACAAAAGAAAAGCGAGAGATCAATTAAAGTGGGGAAAAAAAATTAGTCTCTTTGTCAGCAGGAGAATAAATTATTGAAACTTCGAAAACATCTTAAAAACTAAAAAATATATAAAGAACTAGAAGAGGTACCCGGCGTTGCCCGGGATAATTACACTTGCACAAACTTTTCCTTTCAGTGTTAGTCATGAGATATTGATTGTTGATCCCTGCCTTGTGTTGGTGCATTGCGTGTTGATACCATTGTTGATACCTATTGTTGCACAAACTTTGCCTTGCATTGTTGGTCATGAGATATTTCTCATTAATATGCCCTGCCATAACCATGAATATCGAGTTTTTATCGATAATTATTATTTTTCCGAAATCTGAGGTAGACAGTGACCTTCCTCATGCTTTGAAGGTCATGTATGCGAAATTTCATCAAGATCGGAATAAAACTGTAGATTTGTATAAAAAACGTACAGACAAACAGACCCACTCACAAACATCCTTCTTTATATATATAGAAGACTAGAAGAGGTACCCGGCGTTGCCCGGGATAATTACACTTGCACAAACTTTTCCTTTCATTGTTAGTCATGAGATATATATTGTTGGTTCATGCAGTGTGTTTATGAATTGCGTGCTGATACCATTGTTGATACCTATTGTTGTACCAACTTTGCCTTGCATTGTTGGTCATGAGATATTTCTCATTAATATGCCTTGCCATAACCATAAATATCGAATTTTTATCGATATTTATTATTTTTCCGAAATCTGAGGTAGACAGTGACCTTCCTCGTGCTTTAAAGGTCATGTATGCGAAATTTTATCAAGATCGGACTAAAACTGTAGATTTGTATAAAAAACAGACCCACAGACAGACCCACAAACATCCTTCTTTATATATATAGATAGATAATAAATTTTGAAAAATAAATTATTTAAAAGATAATAATTCCCAGGGAATTTTTAACGCCAAATATGGAGGCAGGCGTAGCTCGATTGTCTCGCCTTGCTTAATGCAATGGTGGAGTTAAGCAACCTTGAGCGCGGTTAATGCTTAATGCAATGGTGGAGTTAAGCAACCTTGAGCGCGGTTAATCACAGGTTGGGTGACCACCTGGAAATGTCCATCGCCCCCCGTGCTTCGGAGGGCACGTTAAGCCGTCGATCCCGGCTGCTACTGTTTCCTGTAGCAGTCGTCAATGGGGATAGTACAATAGACTCGTAGAGTCGCAGTGCTCAGGTTTCTAGTTTAACCACTTCGGTTTCTCGTATAACCACTTTGGTTTCGTGTTAAACCACCCATTACAGTTCATTAAGCATCATTAACGCCAAATATAATTTCGTTGAGATGTAGTTTGTATAAATTATGAATTAGCCCCTTAACAAAAACAGTCACTGTTGAGATGTAAAATTTGCGATGAGAAATGCGAATCATACTTATAGTATGCTTGCTTTTCTACTTTATGATCGTTGAATGGCTGTTGAATTTTTATTGTTAGTTTGTTGTATTTTTTGGGAGCATTAACACCCACAGTACTTGAGCTATTTCACGTGTCTATTATCTTACATTTGTGTAGGACAAACTCAAGCATCCAACCTGGAAAGATGACCTGATGGACTCGAGAACTGGAAAGCTAGCTTACACTCTCATTCACCAGACGGGCATCTGAATTTTGATAATCCGTGTTATATTATATTATATTATATTATATTATATTATATTATATTATATTAGTGTTATAATCGGCTAATATGGTATTCCAGAGTCTTTGGCTAATTTTTTAAATCATTGCACTTGAAATGAGCATAAAACATGTTTGAACTTTAATTAATTTCTAGGATATTATTTAATCGACAGATTTGATACATCCCATAACGTGCGTAGATGTGAATCTAATGGTTGCTATCTAATTTCTATCCATTGAAACAAAACGCGTTGTCTTTCTAAAACGCATCGCCCTGAATAATCAATTACGATTTCAAGCAAATCACAGTTAATAAATCAGCTATTATCTCGTACGTTTGACCCAATAATCTTCAGCAAAGAGCGACGCCATAATTTTTCTTTGGAAAACAAGGGCAGTCTTCGTACTTGGTCGCGTCGTAAAGCACACAACAGCCAATATTAAATTTTCGACTCCATCAAGTAACATTAGCACCTAGTTGAGAATTCATGTCGAGGCAGGATACAAATATTTTAATTATGTTAACATAGGCTTTCGCGATTCCCTAATTGTTGAAACGATACTATCTAAGTGGGCGAAATAATAATGATAACAGTGGGCACTGATGTTGTTGTTGGTCGTAGTCGATGTGGGTGGGGGTAGGGGTTGGAAAACCTCTTCCCATGACCTGCGGTTCTCCATCACTGTTATCGGATTATGAAGGAGTGTAGGTGGTTGTTATCACCAAGGTCACATCTCATGAATAAATTCCTCTTTCGCTGACAGAAGGCAAGTTAATTCCACGGCGGAGAGGGGAAGGCTCCAGTCGGGTGAATATCAACGACCGAATCAGTCCGCCGTGTTTCTCCTCCGTTCCACAGCAGATTTCATTACGGATTTATGAAATCCAAACCTTTCTTCGTTAATTAGCATAACAGCAAGTGTTGCGTAAACCGAATAATAAATTTTCACAGCTCATCTTTTAAAAGATTGTACAACGAAGTTCTTTTTATGTAAAATTAGAGAAAAACGTTTATACATTAGGTCGACCGAACAATGCAGTTTCGGGTATTGTATACCTTTCGTTAAAAACCGATCGTTATTTTTGAGTGGACAAAATATTATAATGTTTTTATTAGATACTTCATAAAATAGAAAAATTCCTTGAAAGAAGCTTGCAAGAAAGCTCAGACGAAAAGAAATTAATCAATCAATTCCATTACTCCATTCCCAGATGGAACGGGCAACGAATCGGTACTCTGCATCTCAACACTCTTCAGAATCTTACTTCACAACACACGATCCTTGCATATCTCACTCTCTTCCAGAAAAGAAATTTGCTGCCATGAAAAGAATTCTAATGTTTTCGTAAGTTCAAATCATTTCCATAAATGCGTTCTTGCTTACAGCTTGTATATTGCATTTTATAGAATTTGTCATAGGCATGTTTTTACAATTTTGTTTTGGTGGAGTAAATATTCACTTATGAATTTCATGATCCTCATATTTCGACTGAGTTAAGTATTTTTGTCAGCATGTCATTTCGCTTCACATCCATTTATTTTTAGAAGAATATTCTTGCAGAAAATCCAATCTACAGTGAACTCAATCTTATCATCGATAAAAGAAAAATATCTTTATGGAAAAAAACATGATTTGTCATCTATAAAGCTATAAATCCTGAAAAAATATTTTGCTAATCTCATTGGACATGTTACTGCTTTTAATAATAGAATTCAGTTTAATAATAAATGAATTAGCAAGAAGAAGAAGAATTTTGTGTAATAATAATACTGTTGAAATTTATTGATTGCTGTCAAGTTATATTAGAAAGGTATTTTATTATTTTGTTCTTATGGTTTGGCTAAATTTTTAATTTTTAATTTTATAAATATATTCTTTCTTTTATTAATTTATTGTAGATATTTTCTTTGTGCTAGAATCTTAATATTTTCCAGCTTGGATTATGTTTATGTCTATTGCACTGTTTGCTAAATAGTTGTTTTCATATTTTAGTCAAATTGATCTTTCGTGTTCATTAATTCTTGTGTTTAATTTTTTTTGTTTGCACGGTACAAATTATATCACAATTTTCAAGGGGAATTTCATATATTAAATTATTAGTTTTCCATTTTTTTTTTTATTTATATGGCAGAGAGTAAAACACACAATTAACTTTGAATAACAAACTATGTAAACAAACAAAAAGCCTCCCCTTATCAGTATTAGCTGACTCTTTTAAATTATATGGAACATAAAATAATAAATTAATCCCAATATAAAAAATAAAATAAGGATTAGGAAACGGTACGTTGATATCATTTACATAATAAAAAATATTGAAGTTAAAACTTTAATAAATCACATAAAATGTATATAACTTAGAATGCACAGTAAACACGGAAAATAGAAATAAAGAATTAAAGTTTTAGATTTAGAAATTCAAAGGAAAAATATTTTTTTTTGCTTTATATACAAAACAATCCCATGCAACAGTATTCCTCATTTTGAATGAAATCATCCTTTATGATAAAAATTAAGCACAATAAAACAAAGCATCAACATTTCAAAAAAGTTTGAAGAACATAAATATCAGATTAATAAAAACAAATTCTCATTAAAGTTAATAGATATTTTATTCAGTAAAAGTTTTTATCAAAAATAATTATAAAAAATAAAACCATAAAAACGACAAAAAAACGATTACAATAAAAATATTCCCATAAATTAGAAAAAATTACTTCTAGAAATTATAAATGAAAATAAGCACGATATCCTAAAAATTAAAGTAATATTTGGAAAACAATAATAAACAAAGTTGAAGATGTTGATCGTAATCATAAATTAACGAAATTTAAAAAAATGCCAATTTCAAGAAATGTGTCATATAAATAAATAAAGTTGAAACGCTGATAAATGTAATATATGAAATTCCTTGTGAAAATTATGATGGAGTATAAACGGGGCAAACAAAAACAGGAACATCAAACACAAGAATTAGTGAACACTCAGGATTAATTAGACTAAAAACAACTATTTAGCCATTGCATAGACATAAAGATAAAATCCAAACGGGAAAAATAATAAAATTTTACCAAAAGAAAAAAAAAAGATTAATAAAAGAAGAAATATTTATACAATCAGAAAATGAATCTTACAGAGGTATCAGAATCATGGTCATTCATGTACATAACAAAATTACGATAAAATAATTCTCATTAATTGACATCAGTCAATAAATCCCAACAGCGATAAAAAGAAATATAAAACAACCACTACAATGGACATTTAAATATTAAATTAAAGAAAGTAACTCCAATTTTCTTAATGAGTCCAGGTCTAAAAACACATAAAAGACTGGAAAACATGTTTGTGTTTTTAATGCTCTGTTTACTAGTATTTGAACTGACTATGGTCCAACATACAATTCATGAGAATCGCTCTTCCTGCAATAGATCACGACGTTGGCTAACGGCAACCTCAGTCATACATCTTACGTCATCATAAGTTATTGTTAATCGTATTTCTACCAATATTAAGTCCTAAATTATGATTTCTTATGATCATGTAACAATGTATGACATTTCAGTGCGCAGGCTTTCTTTCTAGGAAAAGTTGCCTCAGTACGAGGCTAAATTTTACTCCAACTTGTTTCCATGGTAACACAGTGATTGACAGTTCTTATGATTCACTGCTTGGAGTATACATAAGTTTTCTAATGAGGATTATCACAAGTTTATAAATGAATTTTCCCTTGAGTTTGATGAGAAGTTTTCTTCATGACTTTGTTCCTCAGTGGCAAAGGCAATCACAAATTAAATCATACAACCGGTTCCATCGCTAAACAGATTTATACAATCTGTGAGAAGATTTCTTAATGATTCTGTTTTTCATTGTGGAATAACAATCGATTGACCTCCTTAACTTTAAGAACGAGCCCCATTCGAAATAACTAAAAGAATACTTAAAACTAAGTGTAAATTGCAGGTCTTAAGTTCTATAGAGGAAAGTTTGCTGAAAGATAGTGAATTCAAGGTCCAATCACTTCGTTTCGCAAATTTCCTAACTCTCTTAAACCTAGAATTAATAGTCTTATTCTTGAAATCAGTTATAAATTTCGGAAATTCTTTCAATTTATGCTATTGGATGAGAAATTGTATTTAGGTGCCAATTGTATTTCAAGAACAAATCCAGCATGGGCCGAGAAGCCATAGTGAACAAAATAATAAGCAAATACTTTGGAATGGAATTAATTAAAAATTCAAGCTCGAAGATAGAAAATCTTAATTTTTATAGAGTTAACATTTTTTTAAGATTTTTTTTTAATTTTATCAAATAGTTTTTATGATAAACTATGAGAGTTCATTTTGTTATGAAAAAAATGTTTTTTCTTCGTACTTTGTAGATGAAGTCAGAGAGCGAGATTAGATATTTATAGTTTACATAAACTAAGATATAACGAAATTTTTATGTTGACATATAAAAATAAAAGATGACTAAAGGAGTTATAAATATTAAAATTAAACAAAAGAAACGATTTTAAAACGAGGTTAGGAGAAGAGAGTGTCTACAGAGGAGAAAAGTCGAACCGATGTTAGAGAAGATTAAACGCGAGAGAAAAGATTGGAGTAGCGAGATAAAAAGAGAAAGGGAGGGAAAAAAGTGTGGGTTTGAAAAGGAGAGGGAGGAAAAGAGGGTTGGTTCTCAAGAGAAGGGGGGGGGGCATATGTATACAAAAGCAGGCACGCACACGAGGCATCCATTTTTCATGAGCTCGGAGGGGTTGGAAGGGCGGCGGGGCTGCGGCTCCACAGGCCACCGAGGCCACCATCAAACATTGATCACAACGGTCGTTATGGAGCGGAGGAGGACGTCTCAAACTATAACATTTTTCGCTAAAAATGTGGGCAGGGGTAAGGAGGGCTCCCATTGCCGATGGCTCCCAAATAGAGCTGTCTTTGCCCAGACCGACAATTTGGTGACGGTTTTTCTTTGATGTCGATGCCAATTCCAAGCTGTCCTCCGTCGATTGACGTTCACTAAGAATGTGATTTCGACAGAAGAAATGACGTTGGAGGATTTGCAGACGCTGAAAGAACAACCGGGCACGATCGCACCAGCGACGAGGACTTCGTGCAAAAACTTCCACCAAAATCGTGAATGAGTTGAACGTGACGGGAATTTTCGCTTCCAATAGAGAAAGAGGGAGAGAAGAGAAGAAAACGGAAAGGCTAGGATTATTATGTTAGTGCACAGAATAGTTTACATATTTCGTTGTAATATTCATAATTTTGTAAACGCTGCATGATGATATTTAGCAAAAACTTGTGTGAGGAGAACGGCTACATATCTTAGCTTTGATAGAAAAATAACTTCTACTAATTCGCCTTCTTGTTGTACATACAAATAAATTAACTTATTTACTACACATAAGATTAATAAATTAACTGCAAAAGGCCTATAATAAAGTGATAATCCGCATTGTGATTCAGTTCCTTTTTAAAATAATTTCTTGTTGCTATTGTAAGAATCTACATTCTAAGTATTAAATAAAATGTGTTTGTTTCTTTTCTCCTTCTTCACCCAAATACATGTCACCGAAGAGCATTACATACGATCACCCGCAAATTAGAGAAATGAGAGTGCTTGTAAAATGAACAGTTACATGGGCTGGTCATATACCGCTTTCGTGAGTACGTATCATAATGGAGCAAAGATGGGCAAACGACGAACCATCTCCCAGCCGCGTTTGATCACCACTCATTCATGCCACAGGCCAGCGCAAATGTCGAGCTTTGTGCATGAGACTACACCACCATATTCCGGTATCATTCACAGCTACAGGAGTGAACAGGATTATGTTTCACAGCCCAGTGTTTCCGAACACTTCTGTGTATAGAACTGCATAGACAGGTTAACGGTCCAGTTCGGTCCCAGTGCTAACTGCGTTCCATCGATGACAGCGCATGAAGTAGGCACAATATCATCAGCATTAGCCTGCGAATGACTGGAAAAAAGTTGCTTAGACCGACAAAGCCAGAGCAATAATACTAAAAAATCTAAATATTTCAATATGGAAGAAATTTTAATAACAGCCGACGCATTTCGATAATAACACCATCAAGATGAATCTGGAGGCGCTCCACATGTCCACAATGGTATTTATTTCGTGAAACATATACAGGGATGCTTCAATGGGTGGAGCAAGTGTCGCCAAACGTCGTGCGTATTCGCAGGGACCCAAAGGAAACTGATTTACCGAAAATTTATTTTGAGCCAAAATGGACTGATATTCAATCGAAATGGTCGTTATCGCAAAAGGACACTGTCTAATATGGTTTGTGTGCTACTGGCACCTTAGGCCCGTATTTTTTGGACCAGATAGTGAATTCAGCACGCTACATCGAGTTCTTGACAAAGAGATTCATTCCTGATTCCTATTATGAACACTGGATCCAAGACACATGGTTTCATCAGGATAAAACATCTCCACATTCAGCAGGCAACGACCTGGGCTTGCTCAGAAATCACTGTAACAATCGTGACATCGGAAGAGGCTTTTCATATCGCTTTGGCAAAGGACTTGCTTGGCCCGTCTATAGCTCTGACTTATCGCTACAGGACTACTTCTTTATAGATAAAGTCTAGTGAAATCGACCAAAAACCATAGAAGAACTAAAAACAGCGAAAAAATAGGTCGGTTTCAGTAACCAACTCAAGCGGGTTATCGAAAACTTAGAGCGGACACTTCGTTTCGTAATCTTCTGAAATGGCAAGCATTTTGAGAAACTCATTTTTTAATTTCCTTTATACTGATGTGTAAATCCTGAAAATTTGAAATAAAAGTCTTTTTCCCTTCAGACGATATTCCACTTTTTTCATTAATGAGACCGTGTGAAGCACCTGTACATTTTACCTGCTATCCAGGCATCGTTCAGTGTCTGTCCCAATCAGAGCTTAACAGGTTAAAGTGTCATCTGATTGGCTATTGTACCTTTTATTAATTAAGAAAATAGAACTGACACTGATAGATGCCTGCATAGCAGGTGAAATATGCATATGTGACGAAATAAATACCACCGTGAACAAATAAAGCGTGTTATAGGTTCTTATTGATTGTAAGTATTCACTATAAGCTTTTTCAATAAAATCATCATCCGGGCACAATATAACTCCATGGTTATCGACTTTCAAAGCAAATCGATTCTGAACACTCCGCTAATTATAAGATAATCTGTCATCACAAAAGTAATCCAGGATATTTATATGATGGAGACCGTCGGGAATAATAGATTATGAGAGTCGCTCAGAAAATGTTGTACTATATTTTTTTTTTTCGTAAATTGTGTATTCAAAATATATGAAATTAACTCCCAATGTCCTTTATATAGAGTATAACTTTTTTCACATAATTCCCATCAAATTTTTTTTCATCAAATAGTGCATGCATTCCTTGCCTGTACTAACTACGGTTCTGTCCTCATAGCATGAATCCTTATTTACCGGTTTTATCCCAAGCAGTACTTTTAAGCGGACCAAAAATCGAACAAAAAGTTCGGACTATATTGAGGGCGAGGGAGCATGATCCAACTCAAGTTGCTTCTCAGAATTTGAGATTTTGTGAATAGCGTGCTGAATTCAGAGTTTCTGCGTGGATTTCTTTAAGGCCGAATTCGACGGAACGCTGTTTGAGTTTTTGTCAGGATCTTGATGTACGCGTCTGAATTCATTATATCTGTTTTTGACATTACGTCCACAAAAATCACCCCATCAGTATTCTAAATGAGTAGTGATCATGACTTTTCCGGTTAAGGAAGTTGTCTTGAATTTCTTTCTTCGTGATGATAACGGATGATGTCACTCTATTTTCATCTCCTGTTGATCGAAATGGTAAGCCCAAGTTTCGCTCAAAATGCTTTCCTTCTGCGTCAAACAAATTGCTTTCCACTGAAATTTGTGATCGGTTGTGGACTGTGAGGAAGCCATCTTGCAAAAAAACCGAGAGCTTCGACAGTTGGAATTGTATCTCAGGATCTTCGACGAGGTTTTTTACAGGGGGAGGATCCTGAGATCACGCACTTCCTTCGGAAGGGAAGTAAAGCCGTTGGTCCCGTGTAGACGTTTGCCGGCTGCACGTTAAAGAACCCTTGCGAGCCAAAATTTGCGGCCCCTATAACGACGTCCAGAAATGACCATAGCAGTTGAAAAGGACGTTAATACCAAACAAACCAACCAACAGTTGGAATTGCACGTACATAGCTGATTGAAAGCTATAGGGTCACTTATAGAATTGTGAGCGCCGATCCTCCTAGAATTAATAAGAGCATTAGCACGGTTCAACGTCACTGGGTCGCTGGATCTCATAGGACAGCTTTGTCTCCTTAGTCCTGAAGCTTAAACTCTCTTAAAGCCGGCGTCCAAGATGTCGAATGCCTCCTCGGATAAAATGACGGAGGAGATTTGGTTTAGGCAAGTTTATTCTGCATTACCCAAAGTGCGTTGTCTAATGCTTTAGCGTTAAAGATTTTTTTAAATAAAAATTCTGACTAAAAATGTACTCTCAATCACTTGCACAGGCTGACATCGTGAAGTGTAATCCTCCATGCCAATGTTCCCTGGACTGAGAGGATTGGCCTCGTAGATTTTATGACGAACCTTTAAATACTTCTGAGTAAATTCGGAATATTGTTGATTGGTTTGAATACTGTTGATTAGTTAATCTTTGATTTCAGGACACATCTCAATTTTCTAAGCGAATTTATAAAAACAACCCGTGATTAAGTACAACCCCTGGCAAAAAATATAGGTTAATTTTTTCCATCGCAATTTGTTATAGAAAAGGAAAAATACAACACTGGTAATTCTGAACACATAACTTCATAAGTCACATACCTTAAAGAGCAGGTTTTGTTGTAAAAATAACGTTAAGAAACAAAGTACTTCTTTTAATAAAATATGCAAATTGACAACCACTATCCCTTGGGGGGGAAATGCGATTGCTCCTTTAGTGGAAAAATCGGCCTCGGTGGCTCAGTGGTTTGCGTGATCGCCTCTGATGCCCGAGTACGCGGGTTCGATCCTGGCCGAGGACGACGAGGATTTTTCAGGGGGAAATCCTGAGATCACGCACTTCCTTCGGAAGGGAAGTAAAGCCGTTGGTCCCGTGTAGTCGTTTGCCGGCTGCACGTTAAAGAACCCTTGCGAGGCAAAATTTGTGGCCCCTATAACGCCGTCCTGAAATGACCACAGCAGTTGAAAAGGACGTTAATACCAAACAAACCAACCAAACCTTTAGTGGAAACAAATACGCGATATCTCATTTACGTAATCAATTTTAACCAATGAAAGTGCCACAAATTAAAATATGCAATTATTATGAGAATTCTCGAATACCATATGAACCAGTTGAAATGAGTCCGACTAAAGAACTGTCTATGGACATGAAGACTCGTATTGTTCAATTACTTCAGGAAGGAAAAACATAAGTGGGGGTGGGAGCTCTAATAGGATGCTCTCATAACACCGTTTCACGTGTGTGGCAGAAATTTCGGACGACTGGACATGTGAAGAATGCGACCAGAAGTGGAAGACTCCGAAAGACGACAGCAGCAGATAAGAAATTAGTGAAGATTTGTAAGAAGATGCGTTCTTCTAAATCACATGAGATAAACAAAGTGTGGCAAAAGTGTGGAGTCTACGTATGTGAACGTACTGCAAGAAATAGGCTAAATGAAGCTGGGTTTTCTTTCAACAAAGCTAAGAAGAAACCATCGAAAAAAGCGCCTGCAATGGGCTAAAGCCCATAAAACATGGACTGTAAATGATTGGAAACAAGTTTTCTTCAGTGATGAATGCAGGATATGTCTTGGCAATGGTGACGACATCGGTATCTATCTTTGGAGGAAGACGGATGAGAAATTCCATCCAGATTGTGTAAAGTCAACTTTGTAATTTCGACAAAGCATTATGATTTGGGCATGCATGACGGCAAACGGCCCTGGCTGCTTGTGTATGCACTGTGACTGGGCAGGTATATATTGAGATACTGGACAATTTTCTTATTCCAACATTGGAAGACTTCCTTCCTGATCCCGATAGTCAATTTGTATTCCAGGATGATAATGCCTCCTGTCATCGTAGCAAAGTAGTTAACGAATGAATGAATCGCCAGCACAAAGCCCAGGTGCAAATCCAATAGAAACCTTGTGATGGGATTTGAAGAAACTTGTGAATCAGAAAAAACCCACGTCTAAACTTGAGCTGAAGGATGCCATTCGAAAAGTTGGCAAAAAATCAGCCGTGAACGTTGTGAAGCACTGCATGCATCAAAGCCATTAAGAATGAAGGCGATAATCAAAGCAAAAGGTGGTGCCACAAAGTATTAATTGCTTATTATCGCATATTTATTTCCCTTGAATGTGATAATCGCATTCTTTTTTCCAATGTATGTATTGCAAGTTTGCTCATTTTGGAAAAATATCCAATGTTGTTTTGTTAGTCAATATTATTTTTCTTGGCAATCAAAGCGGCTGTTTATGATGCTCATTCAAATGCTGTGCTGTGATCAATATTTACAGTGATATAGCGTTCCTTTTCTATAATAAATTGCGATGGAAAAAAATTAACCTATATTTTTTGCCAGGGGTTGTACATTAGAGAACTATCTCAGATGGAAATAGATTATCAAAGGTGTATTACGTAAAGCGACTATGTTTGGAATTTGAATGCATCTCTTATTTTAAAGTTGTCATTAAGACCCATATCATCTAATACATATACATGCGCTGCCTATGTTAAGGCATAGGCTTGCTTTAATTTTGTATCAATTGGGTAGAATAAAAATTAAATTTTTGAATTCGTATAAATCTTTCGCAAGAAAGTAATAAACTCAATCGAACAAAATACATTTTTTCACGTTCCACACACGAAAAGTCTTTTTACGTGTTTGTAGCAATATGTTTACACAAACAACAAGCTTAATTAATGCCCACGTTCAATTTTCTCTTGGAAAGTAAATCTTTAATTAATCTAAAGTACTGAAACGGAACCTTGATAAACACACTACCATTAATGGCTTTCAAATCAATTGAATCAGTTTGAACATAACGCTGACCGCACAGATAGTTTTAAGTACCGTATCCCAAATACTTTTATTTCGCAAAATAAAGCATTCAGGATGCGAGAGAACGATCAGCGACAAAAAAAAAACCCGCTATCGATCGTGCTAAAACTGCCATTTTATCATGCTATATTTACAGACGAGCAACCCAAAATGAATTTGGCTTTAAAGTGAAGGAATGAATCCCTTTCTTTAAGTAATCTACAGTTCTCTCTGAAAATATTAGATTTCATGAGGTTGCCTCAAGGTTATACAAATAGAAGCGACTGTCAATAAAAATGTCCCAATTCCTATTGGTTTTTTGGTTCTTTTTCAAGAATTATTTATCATGCTTTTAGAGAATAGAAAACTTTTCTGAAACGTCTCTTCATTCGTGTTAAAAAGAACCATTTCCGAAATGAAATTCAGCACTCTCGTCCTGCGCCTTTTATGTGTATCTCAATTGAAGAGTTCATTTTGCCACAAGAGCTACTTTTTTCTTTCGAAACACACACAAACTAGCTAGCTTCAAAACAATGGAATTTTTTTATCCTACCATCTCATTTTATTTAAAAAGCGGAAAGTGTTGGGAAGTAGATGATAGTGGGCAACAAATCAGAAGATGTACCGATGGATTGAGATCAATGCGGCTTATTTAGGGGAGAAGCGGAATCCGGGTGGATCCTGCATCTTCATAAATAACGGTAAATATCCTTTCCCTTCATATGATGGAGAAATGTTTGTTTTCACACTCACTCACACACACACAAACACACACCTACCTATAATCCCTTTGCGTTTGAGGGGGAAGGAAGAGACGCATTCTTACCACTTCGTTGATGTAAAGTTAATACTCGAGTAAATACGATATATGACTTTGCTTAAACTGATAGAAATGCCAATTGCTTCTATTCTGAAACTTTTCAGCGTACAAATTTAGGAACGTTTTAAACGATAAAGAATGTTGTAATAATCAATTTTTTCTTATTTTTTGAGCTCCAGCTTATATTTTTTCACGAATACTTGACTATACTTCAGTGAATATTATACAGAGGTTTGCAAGTCATTAGACTCAAATAAGGAATTTTATTGACTAATATTTATAAGTTTCTCCTTAATATGAATGGTTCGTATGAAAAGAAAAAGCAATCAATCAAGATGATACATTTGCTGTTTTTTTCTAATAATTTCAAGAACACTGATAATACAAATAGTCCCAAACGCAACAAAAAATATTTTTATTTTAAGAAAAATTGCTGTATCACTATCACACTATCAGATAATGCAAAACAGTTATGTGAGACTCTTAGGGCGCGTCCTCGGAACCCAGTCGCGAACATGTTGTCTAAAAAGCCGCCAGTCGCGTTCATTATTTACGACTAGTGGTACTCATCGCGACCGGATTCCCAGGTCGGTCGCCTCCTGATCAAGTGGAATTAAAAATAAAGAACTAAATTCAAACCATTCGATGTGCGTAGAGTAGTTAAAGTTTTTCTGATAGCAGTGACGCCTAATTACATATCTCTATGCATGAAGGGAAAGAAGCTAATGCAAGAGACGAGAAAGGAGATAAACAAAAATAAGGAAATTGTAATAATTAAAGAATTTCATTCGCAAACGTTGATGCCGAACTTAGCGCGATCAATCTTCAAGTACATCGTTATCTAATTAAGGCGCGCGCACACACACTCACACAAACACACTAGGCCTGATAGGCACCGGTCGGACTTTTTAATGCCCTTAATGAGCAGTATGTGTCGTAGCCGAAACTTTTTCTACAGAGAGGACCTACTGATTTATATTAAGAATGATGCCCAGGAAACCATCCCTTTCGCCACCATCAATTGTATTCGAGCTGTAAGCTCTTTCTTCGGTTATCGACGTATATCGCAACTTCCACTGCAACAGAGCCCGCTGAAGAGCACAAAGATAGCGTCTCATACTGCCAAAGCTTTCCAAAATTACGTTTACTATGCGAAGTTATCAGGCTCGTTTATGTAACCTAAAGGCGCAATTATCTGTCAGTGCCAGAACCGGGTCTCCGAGGACTGTCGCTAAAATACCTGTTTCTCCTGGCATCCTGAGTATGTAGAAAAGCATCAATGTGGTGGTTAGTCTTGTGCTCAGCGAAGTGTCCCTGGAAGAGAACTATCATGATTGTTCTTTTGTCTACAGCCTACTCCTTATGTACACACCAATACCTCGAAAGCCCAGCAGTTTCTTTGAAATTTGAGGTTCTTATTTTCAATCCGGCTTTGACATCAGTAGTGCAGTCTGTGTCAGGTCACATGACGAGTAAACATTAGTGAGGACGGGTGCTTCGATCACTTCGATTGAAAACAAATGTTTGTTCATTTGGATGAAATAAGGTTAACTATAACCATGTTGGATACCAATAAACACGAATTTCCACTTAAAAATCTACAGTTTTATTCCGATCTTGATGAAATTTTGCACACTTGATCTTCAAAGCAAGAGGAAGGTCACTGTCTACCTCAGTTTTCGAAAAAATAATAACTGTCGATAACAAAATCTGGAGTAATCTGTTGTTGGAATAGGGGTTTCCTTCCGGAGGCTGCAGTTGTCGTGAGTTCAAAACACTTTTCAATATATTAAGGACAGCTGCTTTAGAAATTACAAAATTTTGTGATTTGCATTGGTCATTTATTCGCGAATAAGAATATTTTGCGTGGAAATGGACACATTCGTATCCCTTCCAAAAACAATCCATATGTAAACATATGCAAATTTGAATAAGTGGATACAAATTGCCAGGAAAGGCTGCAGACGACAGGAAATGCGAAGGTTCAAGTCCCTAAAAGATCTTTACGCCGAAATCGTTCACAAAGAATGGACCAGACTCTGTATAACCATAGGAAACCTATAAAAATCATGTACTGCAAACCAGTTTTACAGTCTTTGTTTGAAGATATGTTAAACTACGTAAATGCAAAAAAACTTGTGCTAAGTCCAATAATTTGCAAACCTCTGTAGACTTAGTAGAGCATAGAATACATGTTATCATTAATTTACGGCAAATTTCACGAATTCCTGGAAATATAATTCTGCAAAATAAAGTTGATGCAACCATTGATATGACAAAACCCATTATACATACAACGGATATACACTGATGAGCCATTACATTATTACCATCTCCAACTTAGAGTAATGTACGGCGCAAACCCGACTCATAACGCCGTATATAAACTGTCAGTGAATTGAATGTCTGAACGTAGAGTATTTCGCTGCATCATAGGAAAAGCAGCAGATTTATCAGAACTTCAACAAAGGACAAATCGTGATGGCCGAGCGTCTCGAAATGTCGGTCTCGGAAATAGCGCGTTTTGTGGCCAGTTCGTGTGCAGTCATTGTGAGTGCTTATCAAAAATGGTGTACGGATGGAGAAACGACGAGTCGCCGTCCTGCCGTATATCGTCCAGTATTGATTCCAGAGGGAAGTGAAGACTAGTACGCATTGTTCGCTGTGAACGAGGGCTATATTGGTCCAAATCACCAGCATCTACAACAGTGGTGACCCAGACAATGTGTCTCAGCTATGTGAAAGCAGAACCGTCCACAAAAAGTATTATTATAATAGTTAAAAAGAGGAAATTCTACGAATGTATCCTTGTTTAATGATATAGATCCATCCATCGTTAAAAATTAATTAAAAAGACCAAGTTTCATGATAATGTCAAATACTTTTTTCCCTGAGTGAACGATGTCAAATACTGTTCAGCGTGGAATTCTATGTAAGGCTTATGTAGCCGTCGCCCCAGGCGAGTTCTTGAGGTATCGGCACGCCATCGCTAACTGCGCCGACACACAGTTAGACCTTGAATGACTGGAAGAAAGTTGCCTGGTCCAGCGAATCACGTTTCCTGATTCATTCTACGGACGGGCAAGTGCTGATTTCCAACAGAAACGCGAATGCGCCGGCCCGGTGGCCGACAGGACTGGGACGTAGGCTTTCCAGTTCTCGAATCCGTCGGGTCGCGGGTTTGAATTCCGTAGTGGGCATGGATATTTGTGTTTGTCCCAGGAATGCGTAAAAGAAAATAATGATGTTGAATTCTCGGTTTGTATACAGATATTAGTCATGTGAAAGGGCGCAAAACGACCTAGCTTTCGATGCGCCCATAAAACTTAAAGAAACAACAAACACCCGGATGCACAGTTGGACGGATACGACCTCGCACTGTATGGGAACTAGAGGGTGAGCTGATAAACGCCTGTTACCAGATACCTCGGACTACCTACCAACATCTTGTCGAGTCAATGCCTCACTGCATGCCCGTGGTTTTGCCGAAAAGTGGCCTTTGTCGTATTAAAAAGGTGGTCCTAATGTAACGGCTTATCAGTTTATGTGTAAAATATTGAGAATTTGCACATGAATTGAAACTTAATGTTATTTGATATTTTAAGAAAACTTC
Source organism: Rhysida immarginata (assembly GCA_023313115.1). Lineage (NCBI taxonomy): Eukaryota > Metazoa > Arthropoda > Chilopoda > Scolopendromorpha > Scolopendridae > Rhysida > Rhysida immarginata. The sequence goes on along the minus strand of JAHWFO010012898.1, from coordinate 2,644,733 downwards.
ACTTTATTAAGAAAGGCGTTTTTGTTTCTTATCATCACTTGAACTATAACAAGAATAATACGAGAATTGTCTTCGAAGGAAATTCAAAACATAATCTTATCCATCTAAAAAGTTAGCTTTTAAGGGATTCCAAGGAATCGTATATAAAGTCTTCTACGACAAAGTACGTGCACGTTCCTTCAAATGATATAAAGTAAGGCTGCAGCATTTTAAGTAGCGCTTGTATATTCTTCAAGAAACCCTTCTTTTTTAACTTTTCTTCAGTTCATTTTAATGCATATGTCTATAGTGGAGTCTGCTGATCTTTTTTTCTGGCACCTGTACCAAAAGATTAAAGATTAAGATAAGGCGTAGGAAAGGAGGAGTGGCTGACATTATTCTTTAATTGCTTTTTCTGTCGTGGATCCTAGAATATTGGATGTAGCCTATAATAAGAGCAATATTTTATGAGATATAAATAGGAATAGTCATAGTGGAGGTCTCTGACCTTTCCTATCACTTTTATCAGAAGCTGAGGCATTAACATGGCTCAGAAGGAGGTTTCCTATCATGAACCTGTGCCGCCTTGGATACTAGAGTTTGGAAGCGTGCCCATAGCCCAAGCTTTTCCAAGAGAGTACATATAAGTAGCAACACAAATTAAATAAAAAACATATAAAAATTGAAGAAGAGGTCTCTTATTGCTCTATTAAAAATCTCAATTTTGGCTACCAATCATCCCACTATTTTTAATTGCGCTACGCATCAATAACGCTCTTCCTCTTTGAAGTTATTTATCTGCATTTTTACTTTCCATTTTATTCTAACAGATTTTTTTTAAAGATTATAGTTTTTAAAATTTAATTTTTTTTGTTGTAATAAAAAATTATAAAAATCATAATAGTTACATCCATGGTAGGGAAAGGTTGCATATATTGTACCAGTTTAGAGATTTATTTCATTAAATCCATTAGTATAAACAATAATGGAAAAATGAATATTATACCTGGTAGCCAATTTACTTCGGTTTACAGAAAAAAAGTAGTCAGGAAATACACGAATAAATATAAAATAATAATAAAATGTCAAACCTTGTCTAATGGTACAATTTAGGCAACCCGTTGCCTAAAATGCACAATCCGTGTCCTAAGATGAAAAAATGGCAAGGTTTATCAAAACATTAGGGTCGCTTATTCATTAACGTTAACAAAAGTCCCATGGGCAAACCAACCACTTGTTTTGAAGCCACTGAGATGGCAGATAATAAGATCCGAAAGCTTTAGATAGTTACCTTTCTTGAGTTGAAGATATTTGATTATCAGTGAGCTAGAAATGTTAATTTCGAGGGCAGCAGCAAATTTTAAATAGAACTCTCGTTCTTGTTTCTGCTTCGCCGAGTTCCGCATGCGCACTACATCAGGTCCAGGGGAAAGTTTTTTTCGTTCTTGCAATATTACAATTTGCGCTCAGATTAATGCATAAATGAATTTTTTATTCATCTAAATAATCTCCATCATTATCAATAACCTTCTCCCAACGAGATACTAAATCATAAATTCCTTTTTTATAAAAGTCACGAGTTTTACAGTCGAAAAACACACCCAGTTCATGTTTTAGCTCTTCTTCTGTCTTGAAGCACTTGTTTCTCAAATGGTTATCGAGAGATCGGAAAAGCTGATTATCTATTGGAGAGATATCCGGAGAGTAGGGTGGATGAGGTAACACTTCCAGGCAAATTTGTTTATTACCTAACGGGTCAGCTTTGCCGTATGCGGACGTGCGTTGTCATGAAGAAAAACAACACGCTTACGGTTCGAAAGAGCTTGCTGTTTTTGCTTGATTTTTTTCGGGCACGTTCGACATGTGCACACTAAATGCACCTAGTGACGTGCGAGCGGTGAAAAAGGTGTAGTGCATTTTGTGTGTGTCATGAAAAACGGGAAAGAGCACGAAAGTGGGATGTTCACCTCACCCGTGCTATCATGAATAATAAACATACTGCTCAAAATAAAACCCATAACATCTGCATTCATATAACACGCCGAAATCGATCATTACACAGTAGATTTCAATGTCAGTTTAAACGATATACAGATTTCAATTATTTTATTATACCTGTTGGCTCTTTAACGGTAACTAAAACTCCGAACTATCTATCGCTACATTTCAAGCTCTAGGGCAGCGTCATCTTGCAACGCACTAAATTACTCTGCTCCTAACCTAGGATCATTTGGTGCGCGCACGAAACGCCCGATAGTGCGCGCACTCGCGATGACGAACACGCACGGGTTCCATGACGAATACGTTGGTGCGTTTAGTGGATGCACAAAGGCGTTTAGTGCGCGATGTCGAACGCGCCCTTCATGTGTACGTTGAAGCTGGCTAACATAAACGTCTGCTGTGATAGTTTGTCCTGGATTTTGGAGCTCATAATGGACTACACACCAGCTGTTATCCACCAAACACTCAAGAGAATCTTCCTAGGATGGAATTCTGCCTTGGCTCGTTTGCGAGGAGGTTCATCTGTTGATACAAACGTCGGTTATTATCATATAAAACCCATTTTCCATCACATGTAAGTATTCGATCAAGAAACGGGTCGGAATTGTTACGCGATAGTGAGTCGATGATGCTTATTGTTTTCAGTCAATGCATGGGGCACTTATATATCCAGTTTTCTCACTTTTCCATTCTTACGCAGATGACTTCTAATGGTCCAATCGTCACATCCAAACTTAGAAGAAAGCTCTGTACTACTCTGGTTTGGATCCGACTCAATTTCAGTTCTCAGGGCGTCGTCATTGATGACTGACGGTCGGTCAGTACGTGGTTCATCTTCAAGACGCTCATCACCAGTTTAAATTTTTTGAACCAATTCTGTGCCGTCCGGTCGATGACAGAATCATCACCGAATGCTGTACAAATGTTACGAGCAGCCTCCACTGCTTTATGGCCAAGTTTAAATTCATACAACAGGAAGGTGATGTAGGTGCCATTTCAGACGTTTTTTTTCAAAATAAAATTGAATGTTTTCACTTACAAGGGGACCGTACGGACATGTAATCACGGATTTGGTTGAATTTTTAGGAGGTCAATCTACAACATTAATATACCTTCTGTGTAAAAAGATTTGACTCAATGGCCTTTCGTTTCGGAGAAAAAAATAAAATATTTTACGTTTATTAATGTAGTGCCAGATAAGCGAAATGGGAAGGAAGGTATATAACTTAGTGGTGGCGCAGTCGTTAACATCAGATTCTGCGGATTTACTGGTTCGGGTCGATTCCTGTATATTGAAATTTTTTTCATTTTTTTCCCATTTTTCCATTTTTTCCAATTTTTTTTTCGCCATTATTATTTGTTTGCACTTTGTATAAAAACATTCACATACATAAGCAACGTCACAGGTCAAATAAAAAAAACTGCAAAATGCGTTGTACAATATTTTCACGGACGGTCATTGCCGTGGCATGTGAAATAAAAAAGAAACTTTAAAGATCTATTCGCGCTATCGAAGGTCTATGCGCAATCGTCACCGCCAAATCATGGATCGCCAATGACCATCCGTGAATATATTGTACTAAATTTTTCAATATTGATAATATTGTACAATATTGAAAAAAATGCTTATGTATGTGAATGTTATTATGCAAAGTGCAAACTAATAATAATGGCGAAAAGCATGAAAAAAAAGAAAAAATAATGGAAAAATAATGAAAAAAAATGCAATACTACAGGAATCGAACCCGGACCAGTATATTCACATAATGTTAACCACCACTGTTAAGTTGTATACCTTTCTTCCCACTTAGGTTATCTGGCACTACAATAATAAACGTAAAATGAGTCAAATGCTTTTATACAGAAGATATATTAATTATAAGATTACTACAACTCTGCTATTAGATTTATTAATATTGTAGATTGACCTCCTAAAATTTTAACCAAATCAGTGATTACATGTTCGTGCGGTCCCCTTGTTAGACAAGTAAGTGCAAAAAAAATGACCAATCATTTCTCTTTAATATATACAAAATTTCCATTATTCAAATAATCCTACGAGAAGATTATAACCACTCAAAAAGTAAGGGCGAAAAAACGAAAAAAACTTTCCCCTGGACCTGAAATATCTGTGGCGAAAGAAGTTACAAAACTTGTTAATAGATGCATTCAGGTGTGCATGTTTTTTGTTTACCAATGGCTAGTGGTACGATTTAGGAGGTGGTACGATATAGGCAACCTTCCCCTAATGGCTGAATTTATTATTATACACTACACTCAAGCCTTTGTGAACTACTTTTTCAGAAACTATCCTAAACTGCAGTGCTTGTTTTGGGTTCTGTTTACCATTTCTGTTTCTCAACCTTAAATAGACTTTTCTACTGTAAATATAAATGACATAGTCGAGTCGTTATACTGTCTGTATTAAATAATTTGAAAAATGTAATTCATTACCTTAAATTTCTTCATCTTCTCTAATAATGCAATTTATCTAAAGGGAAAAATAATCTTTCGGGGTGGTTAGGAGATTGGCCTCAATTGTGAAATTGTTCAGATATAAAAATAAAAAAAGAAAAATTCTTGATATTTTCAAAGTTTGAACTGTAGAGAAAAAATCGATCCCACTGCGGGGAAGGAAAAAAGAAAGAAAGAAAAGAAGAGAGAGAGAGAGTGAAAGGGGAACAAAGAAAACCTTTTCAACAATTGATGTGAAAAGGTGGAGCAATATCCAGTTATTGAACCAATGGCAAATAGTTTTTCCAATACTTTGATTTGATTTATGGAAAATGTTTTTATTACACAGCGGCAAATCTCCAAATGTTTTATTGGAATATTATTCTTTTTAAATTATGTTCTACTCTGTGTTTTGAGCCCCGCTTTTATTTTCTTCGCCGTTTTTATTTTAGCTCCGTCTACGCTGCCAATTTCTACGCAACACTGTTAAAGTTGGCCCTTTTTTCTTCAATTTTTCTTACTTCCCCCATTCTCCCCTGCCATTTTGTGTTCTCATATAAATGATTTCCATTTAAAATTTGTAAATGTCGTGACTGCGTATATTCGAGTTTGAGAAACGAATTATCATTGACTTTGGATATAAATGAGTAAAATAGGCGTTTTGGTTTCAATATCTTCAAAAAAGATTTTAGACTAATCAGTCAAGAAATAACCTTCTAATATGTTTTATCACTTATCCTTTGAAATATTGCTACATTACTCTTTACAGTTATTAGAAAAGTATACAGTTTTTGTTTTGATGTTACCATTAGGTACGTGAAATTAAACAATAAAACGGTTCTTTAGAATGGAAGTGAAAATATTAAAAAATTTGAAATAAATATTTATAATGAAAATATTGATGTATTTAAATTTAAAAAATCTTTAATGAATTTTTAGCTTTCAGAAATTAATTACTGATGAAAACACAACAATTTTAATAATTTCAGGTTAATAGAATGCTACCTTGATGACTTTAATAACCTGACGTTATTAAAATTGTTGCTTTCCATCAAAATTTAATTTCCAAAAATTCATTAATTTTTTTTTATTCGAGTACATGCACTTTCATTATAAATTATTTTCCATTCGTTTAAATATGGTTATATCAAGTTGAGAAGCTAAAGTGTATTATAAATTTACACCGCCCTGCCTAAAGTATCCAGACACCCGCTCCGCGTCCCTCTATGGAAATGCTGACGTCAGTAACGTGCTGGGCCACCCTTTGCTGCAATTACTGCTGCAACACAACGAGGAAGGCTGTCCACAAGTTGTTTACACTCCTCTGGTGTGATACTGTGCCATTCGGTCGTCAAACGGTCCAGCAACTAATGTCGATTGTGACCGGGGGCATGTGCATCCGTACACGGCGCTCCGGTACATCCCACAATGCTTCGATTAGGTTCAAATCTGGACTCTGCTCAGGCCAGGGCAATAACCAGATGTCCGCACGGGCGAACCATGCCTGTGTTGAACGAGCGGCGTGACACGGGGCATTGTCCTGCTGTAAGAAGCAGTCCGATGAGGTGCTATAGAACACCATCGCTCCAGGAAGGTGCGTTTTCAACATCTCTTGGTATCGCGAGGCATTCAGTCGACACCAGTGATAGGTCCTACGCCTGCTCTACAGAACGTGGCCCAAACCATGATCCCACGCCAGAATCCTTCACGGTGGGTACGAAATACTCTGGATCGTATTTCTCGTTGGACCGTTTCCAGACCCACACACGACCTTTGTTGGAGGGTGAAGCGGCTTTCATCCACATGACCTTTGCCCAATCATGGCTAGTCCACTGACGACTCTCCGTTACATCATCGTAGACGACGACCAGCATTCACCCTTCAGACGAATGGCTTCCTCTTTCCGGCTCTCTTACAGAAGCCAATCTCATGGAGGGCACGTTATAGTGTGCGCACTGATGGGCCACGGGCTGCGGCGGGTGAGTAGCGTCTGGGGCCCCTAGAAAGGCAGCAGAGATGTCCCGCAGGGTGTCTTTGCGATGCCTCACCACCACCGGAGACAAGACACGTTGTCTCTCGGCGACAGGAATGGAGGGGCTCAGAACATTTTGCTGTCGTTGTTGCACCTGTCTGTTCGTATTTGTGCACAACGTCGTGCACAGTGGAGCGAGGATGCCCAGTCAAAGCGCTGATGAGGCACCCGCAATCATTCTTGACTTAAAATCGGATAATTCTCGGACCTTTGGCATATGCTGATTGGTGTTGTCACTGCTGTACCATCTGCTTTATTATACGTACACACAACATCACGAACATAGTGGTGTCCGGATAATTTTGGCAGGAGAAAGACAAAAATTAAAAACCAGGAAACACTCAACTTTGTTTTAGGTCAATGTTAAAAAATATTATAAAAGAAATGGATATATTTTTGAATGAATTTCTGTACAGTAGAATTTCTGATTATTCCTTATGTACTTAGTTTCACCAAAATTAATAGGAATAAAATGATATTAATTTCTACATATCATATAACATTTATATAAAGCTATATGTTGATACCAAGTTAAAAAAAACACTTAAATTTAATAATAATAATAATAATAATAATAATAATAATAATAATAATAATAAGTTCGTACATTCCGTAGGGAATAAGTTTTAACTAACCAGTCAAAACACACAATTGATAATTAAAGAATAAAAAAGAAATACACAGCGTAAAAAAGCATAACCGGTACAGATCTAAATGAACTTGTCCACTTGCTGTAAGTTAACAAAATTTAATATCATAAATTAGTTATACAATGAATATTTTAAAAATATGTCTATTTTCAAATAAAAAGGATCTAAGGCATTTTATTCGTTTAAGTTTGTATAAAATGACAATTTTTATGGCAGTCGGTGGTTTTTTTTTTGTTTTTTTTTAATAAAACAATAACATTGCTCAAATAAGCCTCTGTTTTCTCACAAGAGTTTAAAAATACCAAGAATCGATAGCAAAAGAACGTTCCGTGCATATTTTATCACCGACGGCGAATTAAACGTGGGTGTGAATGTTGTAAATGTCCATTTTATAGGCTGCCAACGGTAACCCTTCACAAGAAGTTGTTGCGAAACGCTGCGTTGTGGTTGCGAGGAGTCTTCTGCGGCAGCATGAATAAATCATCTGATGTCCTCATCTCAGTTGTTCTTTTCCATATCACTAGGCAAATGTCAATTGAATTAAAGGACAGAGGAGGTCCGAGAGGGTTAGGACTGTTTGCATTGTCACATAGCGGCAGATGTTGTTAAAAATAAGACAAAACTTTATCAAGAAAGCGTTTCACTTTCCAAACCGCGATATGGAAGGTTCAAGATAAAGGTGCGAAGATTTCTTATCGGAGTGGCAGTTCAGAGAAGGAAAGATCGCATACAGCTGAGGGAGTCGTAAACTTTTAGCTACATGAACGAATCAAATCTGCTATGGAATTAACTTAATGAAATAGTGAAGTATCTATAATATTTAATCTATTCTTTTTCAATAACTTTTAGAGAGAGAGAGAGAAATGTATTTCTAGAAAAGGGTCTGAATCTGATAGTTTATCCATTTTATTATCGGTTCGGATATAGCAAACCCTCGTCGGTCCCGGGATTCGACTGTACTACTTTCTGAACGACTTGTAGAATTAACGAACCAATCAACGAATTTACGCTTGATTATATAGTTTTAATGAATTATATTGAATTATTATTGTTACTGTCTACTATCGCTTTCGCCTTCTGAATCATAATCTAATGATTTAACTTTAATGAGATCTCTTCATCGTTTTACGCTTAACTCTTTTTTGTTTTTTGTAATTTAAGGACTATAGTCTTTTCTAAGGTTTTATATAAAATACCTGTGATCTAAAAATTATAGATAGACAAACTATTCAGTGTTCAGGAAGCCACTTCAATTACATCATGAATCATATGACGGCATAGATGTAAAAGTAAGAATAATGTTATTAATTTAGATAAGTGCAGTATTTAAAATCTTAAAATTTAATTGTACACAAAAAATTGAATATTGAGCAATAGAAGGAAAAGAGATTTTAAAATTTGAGATTAAGAATGAAAATAAATAAAACTAATGAAACTTTCAAAATCTTTGAATCCCACTCTAATTAGCACTATTATTAATTTTAATTGAGTTTCAGTCATATGTAAGAGTTTTTCCTTAGTGCACATTGATTAATGTATCCGTTATATGGGAAGTACATAGGAAAAAAAATTGTTAAAACAAATTCACGGAAGTCTGGCTTCATTGGTCCTCCCCAGGAAATGAAGACGAATTTCACTTTGACAAAGGCGTTCGATGGTTATTTTGCTGATAAGTCTCCACTCTTTTTCTTTTTTTCTTTTTCTTTTTCTCGACACTCCATCTTTTTAAGAAATGAGCCTTGGGACTTGAGTTACTGAGACTGGAATGCAAACGAGTATACTCGTGCTTTACTTATAGAGGCGGAAATTTTTCTTCCTTTCCTTTTTTTCTTCCCTGGCGCCGCCGACTATTCGCCGAAGGTCTCAGTTCGTCGCCCGTTGGCGCCCATTTGCCCATTTCGCCTGCCACTCGGTAACCATTTGTTATCGCCCCGTTTGCCTATAAATAAGTCCTTGGTTAGCATTTCCATCATTACTGCTTTGATGTAACAGTAACGGCTGCATAATCGTGGCTGGTTCGAATTATATAATTTATTTCCCAGATTATTTTAAAGATAAAAGGTGCCATCTTTCTTTATTCATTGTTATATGGTAGGTCCTAAAAAGGATTTTACAACAACGTTAGCGGTGTAACAAGTTTTAATTGAAATGATCATTTTGATTTGATGTGACTGTCATTGGAAATAGGACAGCCATTTCAGGGACTGTTGTGAATTTCTTCACAAAAGTGTTGTCCATATTTGGGGTTGAAACTGCTGCGGTAATTCGGTTTTTCAGAGAAATCAACGGGTTAAGGTGGAAGAATTTTAAAATTTAAACTTTTGGAATGTTTCAATCATAAAAAAAGTTTATCCGTGATCTGTAAAAATAGGAGAAAATTTACTATTGGAAAATATACGAAGATAGGAGAAATGGAAAAAAAACTCAGTTCATTTGCACTGATATTTTTAAAGCAAACAAAAAATGTGTGGCTTGAATATGTTCAGCTAAGATTTTATTATTAAGTGAGAAGAAATTAAGCTCTTTTCTTATATGAGCAGAAATTAAACCGTTTAAGAAATTAAAGCCTTTTATAATTCAAATACGGAAATTTACAAATTGAGTCATTGTAATTGTCCAAATTTGAATATTATATTTGTGAAGTGGAAAAAATGAGAATCCCTTTAGGTTTTACTATTTAAAATAACATTAAGCTGAAACCATTTCGAATTTTTCTGCTTGTTTATTTTGTTTGCTCTTTAATAGACATTTTGGAATGTTCATTCTAGACCAAAATTCAAAATGTATTTCGTTGAAAAATTTTAGGAGCTTCAAGAGTGAGGATAATCGTAAAATGCGAAGAAGAATAAAATGGAAGAACCAAAAAAAAAAAAAAAAAAAAAAAAAAAAAAAAATCAAAGAACGCTTTCGTATGTTATGAGTTATAAATCATATCGCTTGCGAAGTTACTGCTTTTTGCTTTTAAATTAGGAAACGGAGCAAAAAAATAATAAGAGTTTTTGGCAGCTTTTTTAAATTTAATAGTTTAAAATTTACAGTAGTGAAAGTAATATTCTTGAACTTTTCCACACTTATTCACGTAAATTCATAATTTATATTGCACATTTTGAAAGAAAATGACTGTATTTTAATTTATTTTTGAGTATGCGACATTGGATCGAGTCGCGCTTCACGTTTTTGATACCTGCGGGAGAGTCACTTTAGTGGTCGTGAAACATGTTTATATAGCCACAAAAAGCTTGCAGAATGGTTAAATGATCTGTGGCTGCTGATTGTTTAAAAGCTATTCTTACTTCATGGATAAGTGCTGTTGTTCTTGCAGTAGTGTATATACACAATTCCAATTTAAGCATCTATGAAAGAGAATCTCCCTCAGGCTTGCCACATATTCATCTATGTTGCTTCGTGCATCTGCAAAAGATCATTGCAGGGAAATCGTTATAAACATGGATAATTTTTAGCCAGTAACAGTATCCGTACATTGACAGTAAAGCGTAACATCGTAAAATGCCCTTTAGCGTTATAAATTCTAAACCGTTGGCGGCAAAATCAGTTTGTAAGTTTTAGGACATTCGAATGAAATTCATAAGTGCTTAGCAAATGCTTTAACGAATATGAATTTATACGAAGTGTTGTTCTAAAGTTTCCTAAATCTCTTTGACGCGCGCGAGCGAGTTTGAGTGCAACCAAATGGCGCTAGCTAAGCTTCAGGCATTTTTTGCAAATGAATAGGTCTCACTGCTTCTAGCTAAGTGAACGCATTGATATTTGATGAGTGCTTGTTTTTAAAGCAGCATTTGCTTTAAATTACGATTTCGTTATGAGTGTTTGTATCAATTTTTCTGTTTTAAACTTGGGAGGCACTTTAAACACACTTTGCAAAAGCTTGATGAAATACCAAATAACTTGAGTAAAACCAACGATAACGTCTTCGTCAAATGTTCAAGACGATCATCAACCACATTATACCTGTAATATAAAAGGTCACTAATTGAGGAATGGGATTCAAGGAAGACCTTAAACAGATGTCTAAAACAGAATCCGACTAGCTTATGAAAGTGTCAGCGAATTTTATCAGTTTTTCGAAAAAAATAAGTGACCATAAGATGAATTGCAATTTAATCGTGCAGCTTAATGAATTGCGGTAGGCTTTGGCGAAAAACAGGGTATGGCTGTAATCTATCAACCATACATCTGTATTACATTACACGACTTAGCTCCGTGCAATTTATTTCTCTTCCCTACGACGAAAATCGAGTTAAGGAGCGAAGATTTGAGACAGTGGAAGATTCAAGCTGAATCACAGTCGTTGCTAAACCCATTAACCAAAATGAAATGAAGCATTCCGTTTGTGGCAGAAGCAATGTGTGCGCTCCCAAGAGGATTAATTTGAAGGTTTCGGTAAAAAAAAAAGATCCGCTTGTGGTATAGTGTTGTTTAATAATGAACCTGGTAAATTTTTCTGTGTCACCAAGATCTTCAGAAAAAAAATTTTAAGTTTTTATTTTCGCTATTTGGAAACTCGCCATTCAGATATTTTTGTATTTTCTCGTCTTTTTCATTTCAGAATATTAATTACCTCATCAAAATGCTAAAACAAGATCTTGAAAAGGTCTAAATTTCATTTTTTAAAAGTTTATGTCATGTATCGTTTTTTTTTAAATGCCAGTGTTGCTTCCATCATTCGGTCGGCAATGCTAGTAACCTTTGCTTTTTTTTCCAAAAAAATTTAACTTTTACAAAACGTAGTTTAAGTGAATGTTCATCAACAAAATGGTCGCGAACACGTTCTTGTACAATCAAGCAAAAGAGGAAAGTGGTGGCAAAGGGAAGAGGGATGGTGAGCAAATTCGACGTCGAAGGCAAGTTTTTTTTTTCTCTTTTATTTTTTTAGCCCTTCAGCCCCTTCTCTTTTCTCTTCAAAACTATTCGTTTCTATCTTGTTCTTATTGGTCTTGTGGAGAACGCTTCTTCTACTCCCGGCGAGACTCATCATCGGCGCACGTCTGTCGCTCCGGCTAATAATGGGGAGGTCGACGTGACTCCCCCGACTGCCTTTCCGCCTTCGCCTGCCGCGTACACCCGTGCATATTCAATCGCCATTGCACGAACCCGAGTGTCTAATGCGAAAGTCAAAGTGGGGGTTTTATGGGACAATAATGTTCGTCTGTTGGCGGATAATCTCTCGCCTTGTAGTGCAGCTCGTTGAGCACATTAATGCAGGCTCGTCACTCACGCAGAGCGAAACATGGAAAGCTTTTCGGAACAAACATTTCTCCTTCCGAAATCGTTGATCCTATTATTAATGGCATTAAGAAGGAAAGCTTTTCCACTTCTTTTTTTTTTCTTCTTCTGTTGTTCGACTATCAGCAATGTGTTTAGTTTTACGGCTTAATTGCAACGACATCTGCATCTCCAATAGATCTTGAGATTTAGTTTTGATTTTCCTCACTAATGTTTGAAATAGGGTTTTTATTTTTAATTCTCGATTAGTTAAGTATAATGATGAACATTGTAAATGTTCTCGTATATTCATTGAAACTGATACTGTGGATATCAGTGTAATCATACAACACAAAAAAAAGTGACGAATGTGGAAAAGCGGAATGTTTGCTTTGTGTAACCTTTTAAATCTCTTTTATGCAGTCCGATATCGATATTCTCGGCGATTATCTTCCAACATATCCCTGCGAATTCGCCAAATTCCAGGAATAATTTTACTTTCAGCCAAATAACCACATTGGCTTTTTATATTTAGATAAATGCTTATATAATCATTATGATTAACATAACAAAATACAGTCGAACCTCGCTATCTCCAACCTCGATATCTCAAAATTTTTTATTTCTCTACATTTTCACTATTAATTTAATATAATTTTCCCTCGTTATCTCGAAACATTTTGACTTCATGTCAAATTCATGTGCCAGCGAAATGTGCAAAGAATTAAAACATTAGACTTAAGGTTTTTTCCGTAAAGAGAAATTTTTTGTATGATAACGAAAAATTTGACGTCATTTCCGTTAAAATTAGCAAATTCTCGTGTTACGAAAAAAATTCGAGAAAAATATTTTCCGATTTCGTTTGCAAGTCTCGGTTGTGTATGTAATGATTGAACATGCACAGTTTGTGCATTTCTGACACTGATGACTCCACATTACGTGGCGTAGATCTTTATACATGTCCCATTTTTTACTCCGTATTCTCACAGTACCTATACTTTTCTCGAGTTTTTATAACAGTAGGATGTCTTACAGTAAACACCGTCATATGCCCATTTACTTAACCAAAGAGTCAGTCGAACGCCTAAACATTTGGATATCTGCATTACTTATCAACATTACAGGATAACATTTGAGAATATTGAATCAAAAAAAAAAAAAAATCTTGATTCGCTTTTGACAATTTGCGTTGGTTTATCCACAATATATATATTGCATAAAGAAAGTCTGACCACTAAGCAAGTTGAAGCGAACAGTTTCATCATTTTTCTCAAGAAGAGGATGGATAAACTCAAACGACATAACGCATGGTAGTTTTAAAAATTCTAATTTAAATTATCTCGGCATATTGTAATCAAAATATGCAGCTTTAGCCTAGTTTGGCAAAATTACGATTAATTTACATAATTCTGTACGTAGAATACCCAACATTATACTTTTTACACATTGTGCAATTCAATGGCACCTTTTCGAGAAGTGAACAAGAAGATTTAAAAAATATTCTTCGCATTTAGAAAATTATTTCTACTTATCACAAATTCTTAAAGTGGATGAAAATATAAATTATTTTAAAAAACTTTACTTTAAATTGAAGAAAAAAAAGTTTAAATATCTTAACAGTGATTTCATAGCTTTTTTTTTTTAGCTTTTAACTTTAAAATTCACTTTTTTGGGTTATTCTTCATAGGTTGTTCTTGTTTGAGTAAATATATATCTTTTCTGAAACGCAGTGGCTACTATCCCGGTGCTGAGATTTAGCTTCAATCCCGGTAGAGCACGGTGATTGGTTCATCAAATCCAGTGGTACGGGAAATGGCGGCTGCGATTAGATTGCGATTCCGTGCGTTTTGAAGTAGGGCAAAAATTCTATAGTTTGTGCAAGAATTAGTAAATCTATTAAAGCTGTACAAAAAAAATCGAAATTCGTAGTTTTGGAAACGAGACTGTAGAACATTAGAACACGCTTACAAAAAATATTACAAGCGTGCGATGGGAGCGAAGCCTCTACTCAAATACTATGAAGTGAAGTGCGCATGTGTTTTTTGGTGGACAAAACTACAGGCCTCCAAAAACTCCTAAAATTCGAAGTATTATTATTATCAATTACACTATCATTATTGGTTGGTTTGGTCGGGTGATGTCATTTTCGCACATTGCAGGACTTTCATACAAGGCTGTGAGGCATTCATTTCCTTCATATTATCGTTTTGTTGATATGTTGTTTTGTCATTGTCACTTGGAATAATACTGTAATTTTAGATTAATAGATAAGCATTAAACAGCTAACATAGATAAAATAAAAATAAAAAATAGTTTAACGAATTTAAAAGTTTATTTAATTACGGTTCCAGGCGTCTCGGCCCGTTCCACGTGATTATATGAGCCAATCACCGCGCTCCACCGGGATTGAAGCTAAATCCCAGCACCGGGATGGTAGCCACTGCGTTTCTGAAAAGGTGCGATATGATAAATAGTATCTGACCTCCCATTTGGAAACCGTGCACTAAAATTGTTCTGGAAAACACAATTTTATAAGGAGAAGAAAAATTTTTATGTATGCGAGTGTTATCTGTGTTGAGTCTAATGTACAGTCGGGTGCAAAAAGGTTTTTACCTGCTCCGTAGGGGTTGAGCTTAGCGGATGTTGATCGGTTGCAAAATCAGGTACTTGTACTGAGATTCATGGCAGATTAGAATGGACCTCTCCCTTCTTAATGAAAATAGGGTAGAAGGTATATGCCTTGGATGTGCTCGTCACGGGCTCTCTCCTGACAATAATAAGCGATAGCGGCTGACAACAGTATCGTAAAATCTCTGCCTACTGCTTCGAATAGCAAAGTTCGAATCCGATATGGATAGACATTTTTTTTATATTCATTATCGCGTTTTTGACTTCGTTTAAGTTTTAAACGGTGTATGTAAAGAACACCATACACAGATTAAATTTTTTTCATCCAAGTGTGCAATTTGATCTGTTTATTTGAGGGTTTAAAAAACTTTTCATGTTAATTGTCATGGCATGCTTTATTCTATATTTTAGTTTTTAATAAAATATACACTAATTCATACCACCGTTACTTTTACAAAAATCCTCTTTTGTTCAAATCATTTAATATTCTCTACTATTAAATTATATAATCCTATATATTAAAACGCAAAGCATTTTTTGTAAGAGCAAAATTGGCACTTCTGCGCATCGGCATCTGAAGCCAACAAAGAAAGTTACGACAATCCATCAGAAGCCAGGGATAGTTGTAATCATTGTTTTGAATTAAATAAATTGAAGATTTGCAGAAAGAAAATCCTGCCTTGATCATTTTATGACGTTTCCTTGTGACTACTGAAAAACTCTGAAAATATTATGTTAAATGTTATATCTTTAGAAAGAGCTTTAAAAACTGATCGCTTTATCCGCTGACACTTTGTCTCAGTTCAATACTTTCAGAGAAATTTAGTTTAAAGCTATTTTCATTTTATGTATTAACTCATTTCTTATTCTTTGTTCATAATGAGATATTTAATCTCTGACAATTTTTTATTTTATTATTTTTTAATTAAAGAGATGGGCATTAATAATAAGATGGGTTGTTCTCCGTCAAATTTTGACGGGATCCATCTAGTTATATAATAAATTTTAAAAAATTTTCGGATGGTTTTGGCATAATTGTCGTTGATTATTTTATTTACACAAAATATACAAAAAATGAGACTTGTAACCTTTACAAGCAGTCAAAAGAAAATAGCTTCCACTTACACCTGTAAATCACTTTCGCATCACATCATAACGAGCGCTACATCAGCTTATCTCTTGATCACGCATAGAATTATATCGATACTGTGCACCATTTATGTTACACTATTAACCAAATAGATTAGTTTATTATTAATAAAACAAAAATTCTCATCAGAACAGCCAAATTAATCTTTTTGTCCACATAGTTGAGCACGTGACGTAAAACTTCCCCCGATGCTAAGCAAAAACTTAATGGAATCGTTCCATAGTAAGCGTGCTCGACTAGATACCTGGAAAAAGTAACCTCATTGCATTGAAGTATTGTAAGGAAGCCGAACAAATTTGACTTAGGTCAAAACCTTTATGCACCCGACTGTACATCTAATATTAACGGTCCATTTTTGGAATTAAAAATTTTTGACCCGTGAAACGTGAGTTTTCCTTCTTTATTTATTTCATTAGCTTAGGTTCAAAGTGCTAACAAAATTCTTAAAATGTTCAATTGCGGCTTTCATTTTCATAGGTTTTTTTCTTTTTTAAATATTTTGCAAAAAATGGGAAACAGTTCGCTTTATTTAAGTATGTTATTTAAATTCAAAAGAAAAAGTTTGATAATTCTCAGTATAAATTTTGAAAAAGTGAGTCATAACGACAAAATGATTTTGAATTTGATAATTTAACAAAGAATTTTGTTTTATTTTTTTAAATTTTATATTTTGTGTTAAAGATTAACTAATAGCCATTTAGGAAGTGGATATTTAGCTTTTAAATAGATTTGCTTCTTTTCAATATCCTGGAGCTTCAACGAATTTGGCATTTCTCGGTATCGAAGAATTCTATGGCCCGCTCTTCTCGAAAAATGTTTCACGTGTTCCATTTGCGAAGGTACGGCGGAGATCTTGGCTAAGTAAAAGAAGTCTGCAAGGAGAGGGGAGTAAGGGGGGTTAAAAGAGGCTTCTTGCGCACGACAGAAAAATAAACGGAAGTGCATTGCAAAGCGGAAGTTCTTTGCTTTTTGAATTTCAAAAGCCCCTTGGAAAAACTAGAGGGAGGGGAAAGAGATGGAAAGTGAGTTAGGATAATATGAGTCTGAGTATGAGATGAACTAGAGTTCCTTAAGGAGCCGCCACTCTGACAAAATGCACTCCTACCCGAATGGTGGTGTCTCCTAAATTAAAACCATCCGCAGTGGCCTCGGGCGGAGGAGCTGCCGAAATGGGACATAAAACACGGCGTCCGTCAGAGGAAATGCGTCCTGGAATTATTTGAAACGACGACGGTAACTCTCCTCCACTCGTCAATCACGACGGCAACGAGGCAGAACCATTAGAAGCCCCTTCTCTGCTGGGGATTCACCGAAAAATCTTCCGTCCAACGACTCCGAGCTGGGAGTAGAAGAGAAAGACGGTGAAAAATCTTCCCGGCTTTCAGCGGAAGTGGAAAGAGCGAACACCGGAAACCATTCCGTGTCTTCTTTTGGCTACACCCAGCACTGTAGGCAACCTTATGAAGAATAACTGCAGCGTTTATCAAAAAGGCGGCCTCTTTCTTCTTATTATTAATATCAACCACCGAGGGCATCGTTTCTTCTTAACACTGTAAGAAGAGCATCGATAGGTTCAGCTTGAAGGAGAACTGTTTACTTTCAGTCTTCTTTAACATTTTTCCAATTCCGTTTGAAGAACGAACAAAGACGGTTCCACCCACTTTAACAACTTTTTCGCGCAAAATTTTCTTTCTCTGGGAGCAGGGAGGGGAGGGAGGGAGGGAGGAGAAGAATGTATGCGCTTTTTAGGTCAAACAACGGCGTGAATTGGAGAAAATGTTAAGGATGGGAATGGAAGAAGAGAAAGGTAGAGAGGAGAGATTTTTACCCATAATGAAGTCTCTCCTCTAATCCCGGATGAGATGAGATTTCCGGAATGGGTTGTGGCGATTTCTTTCCCCATCAGAAGAAGATTCGCTGTGGATCACTTGAAAAACGATCGCCGCCGTGTTTAAAATGTTGGAAGCTTCGTTGTAAGGGGCGGAGTTCCTCTTTCCTAATGGAAGATGACGACAATGTTCTCTCATTTTCCCATTGATGCCTGATCCCTACTCGATATTAGGTCGGGGGACTTTTTTTTATTTTATTTTTTACTTCACTCATTCTTCGCCCTTCCTGATGGCCCCGCCCGGGTGGGGCATCTGAACCGCCGATGAGGCCAAGTCATAAGCCCTGTCGTCAAATTTTACCGATCAACCGTGACGACGCTTTCGACACAAAAAACATTTTTTGTCTTCAAGAACAGATATGGCAATATCCGCTCCATTATGAAGGAATAAGAACATTCTTCATCTTGTCACCTGAATCCATAGATCAAGCAGAAGATATTTATAATCATTTTAGTAAATGGATAATATTTCATCCTAAGAGAATTTTTTAGTAACAATACCCAATTATTTTATTAGGTTTAAAAATTCGTTATTTTATTTATCTTATGATAATTTCATCCCTATTGTCTAGTGTTAGGGTTAAATTATTCTATTTACATATTTATACTATTTAACACATTTTTCCCGACGCTTTTCGATGTTACATCACTTTCAAGGTATCTTTTCCAAGATTTATATAAAGTAAAATTTAAAATGTTGCAACAATATTGCCTTAAAAATGAAGGTTTTAAATATTGTTTTGTTGAGAATAGAACACGTGAAAAGTGTTACATGTGTATCGCAATGATTCAATGAACACAAGAGCAAGAAAATTTAAATATGCGAAACACATAAACGAAACCGGACACGTATGGAAAAACAGAGGACACGCTGGAAATTATCATAAATATTCATAACAAAAAATTAATAGATATTGTCGAAGCAATCAAAATCTTCATGGCATACAAAGAAGACAAACACAAGTTACTAAATTATCAAGTCATGCACGAAGTAGACATATATTAAGAGGAATTATTAAAAAGATAACAATGTTATCGTGAAACAATTATAAAAAAAAAACAATGTATAAAACTGACATTTTTAAATTGTTACACCATACTATTGTTAATCTTATTTATACCCAATGACGTATATTAAAGATAGACTCCGAATTCTATTGTTAACAGCGGCAAAAAGTGAAGCAAATTGAGCCATGTTAGTTCTGGGCAGGAGTGAGCCGTGGAGTAATTAGCTGTCTGGCTGCTTTGTTTTTGAAGATTTTGGGCCTGAGGAATAATTAATTCAAAACCATTCCTCAAAGTTAAACTGCGTACAACTGTACAAACAAACAAAACAAAAGGATCAGGAATCATTTTCCTCAAAAATAAATCAAAAATACGTAACTAAAATGAAAATACCTAACTGAAAGACAATCGAAACGAAATTGAAATTGAAACCATGATCGAAAAATTGTTTATAAAATATAATAAAATACTTCAAATACAAAGCAAACGAAAAGATAAACTTATCACTCCGTGATCGGCGTATGAAAGAATTATTAATTAGCTACTCTTCTGTTTAGCCATATGTTTTGCATCATCTTCACTCACTTTCGGCCATGACAGTTCTGGGCATGGAGCTTCCCAATTTGCTTCAAATTACAACAATAGGATTCGGAGTCTATCTTTAATATACGTCATTGTTTATACCAATAAATAAGCCCTAAATTTGTCCTTCTAATGATCATATAACAATGTATGACGTTTCACTGCGCAGGCATTTATCTAGGTGATGTTGGTCAACATCTCCTCGAGGCCAACGAGATAACCTGGAAGCGAAAAAGTCACCTGACCAACTGGATGCTAGCAACAATCCAACCATCATTGTCTCCATCTGGGATGTCAACAATCAGTGTTTTTCCTTTTGTTGGAAACAATGAAAGTTGGATTGCAGCTGGCCAATACTACCTCTACTCAAAGCCTGAGCGCGAAAATTTCATACATTGTTACATCATCATAAAAAGTCATCTTTAATCGCATTTATACCAATAATAAGCTCTAAATTATAACTTCGTAGCATGATATAACAATGTATGACGTTTCCGCGCTCAGGTTTTCTCTTTAGGGATCTTGAGCTGGCACCCAGTTGATCAGGTGACATTTTCGCTTCCTCCTAGATAGAAGGCCTGCACACGGAAATGTCATTCATTGTTACATCATATAAGATCATTATTTAGGACTTATTATTGGTGGAAATACGATTAAACATAACTTTTTTTGATGTAACAATGTATGACGTTTCCGTCCACAGGCAACACCTCCTAGAAAAAAAGCCTCACAACTAAAAAGTCATACATTGTTACATCATCATAAGTCGACCAAATTTAGGGCTTACTATTGGTAGAAATACGATCAACAATGGTCGAATTATGATGATGTAACAATATGTGACGTTTCAGTTGTGAGGCTTTCTTTCTAGGAGGTGTTGCCACAGGCCTCCTCTCTAGGTGGTGTTGGGCCAGGGCACTCAAGTCACTTGATCATCGGGTCGGAGTAACAACCCATCCTTCATTGTTTCCAACAAACGAAATAAATTCAAGATGTTAAAGTCCAAGATAGAGACAATGAAAGATGGATTATTGCTTGGATCCCGATGGTCAGGTGTCTGTCGTTAGCCTCGATACCTTGGAAATGACGTAACATCAAAATGAGTCCGGAAAAATACATGGCCGGCCAAAAAAAAAAAAAAATGCAATGCATTTTTTTAATGAAATTGCAAAAGAAGTGGGTCAATTTTAATGAAATTGCACAAGAGCATCGTATGGATCGCATGTAATATTTAATTTCAACACGATATGTGGACAGGGTCCTGGTACAGGGTGGCCCAAAATTCTCTTTGCTGAAAGTAGTGTTCATCCCTAATTTACATAAAATTATCAGTCTGGCATCTTTATTGTATCAGGCTAGAGTAATCTCAACACCTGCCATGCCCCGCACATGCACCCATACTCTACGCAGCAATTGCGAGAGACTGGATGATCTTATCAGCAAATCGCGGCCCACGTTGGACATAAGGTTTCTGTGGTCGCTCGATGTTGGTCAAATAGTAGACCTGGTACCGGACACCCACGCATTAATGAACCAAGCCAAAACCGTCGGATTGTAATAGAAACAGTGAACACCCCCACAACATCCACCCCAGGAGCAACACCAACTGTATCAAAACGGACCATTTGTAGGGCTGCAGTCACGTATCGCTCTAGCCTGATTACCACTTCTGTAAGAACACTGCTCTGTGAGGTTGCAGTGGTATCGTGCAGGAGCTGACTGGCTAGCTGAATGGAGATCTGTTGTCTTCAGTGATGAGAGTAGATTTTGGTTGCACACCAGTGACAGACGTCAACGTGTGCGACGAAGACCAGGAGAGCGACATCTTCGCAGTGCATACGTCAACATCTAACGTAATTGTGTGGGGTGCCATCAGTTAAAACTCGCGCTCATCCTTGGTGTTTGTGAATGGAACATTGAACAGCGAAAGGATGTACATCCAGGAGATTATTGAACCCGTTCTTCTGCCTTTTAACGTAACAGGAGGGTAATGTGCTGTTCTAGCAGGATAACGTACGCCCACACACTGCCCGTACTACCTTATAAGCTCTCCAACATATGGCTCGAGTTCTTTAGCCAGCATGATCTCCAGACTTTGTCCGCCGTTGAGCATGTTGGGACAAGGTCGCAACACACAAGCCATGATACTTGCACAATTGTGTCAACAGATTCTAGACGCTGGGAACTATGTATCCCATGATGATATCCCGCATCGGTACGACCGTATGCACGCATGAGTCAAGACCTGCATTCATGCTCGTGGAGGGTATTCGGCATATTAAATTCTTCTCTTGGAACTTTTGGGATACCTGTACCAGAATCCTGTCTAGAATAAAGAGCCGGTCTATTGGATGATGAAGAACTTTATAATAATGAAGCATTCATCTGTAGCGATTCTGAAACAGCAGATAATAAACCTATTTGCAAATTTCTGTTGTTTATGATGTAAAATTTTAAAATTTCGTTTTTAATAAATTTCTTTTTACTGAGTTGCATGTCAAAATTTTTGTAAATTTCCCTTAACGCTGGGTCTTGAATAGAAGAAGCCTGTCTCGATTAATGGCCAAGGGGGGTCAAGACCTTTTTTACAAATAGAAGCCCGAGCCTCAAATCGAGCTTTTACGATAGTTAACGGATATCGACAGATTGAAATTCACTTAAAATTTATATTTTCTACCTAATAAACATATTTCAGATACACATTTATCTGTTTTGGAAGATATTCTGAACTGAAATGTGATTCAGGGTTTTTTTTATCATTTAAAAGACCAAAGATCTTAATTAAACATCATTTAAAAGTAATTACATCGATGATAAATTTAAATGCGCACAATTTTAGACTTAATGGACTCTGGCAACTGCAGTTTTTTGAGGTAGACGTTTTACTGTAATTAAAATTGTCAACGTTGTTAGAGAAGAGAATGACTATTTAACTTTGAATTTTATTGATTTTTTTTTCTTTTTGAGACTTCTTTCTTTTAAACACTTCCCAGACCGTTATTGCCAGTGAAGATTTTTGCCTAAGAAAGAAATACCAATAAGAAAATAATATTCCTGCTGCAGAAGCTAGAGTTTTCTTTTTAGTAGCGTAGAAAGGTCCATAGGCGCTTGTCACTTTGTAATGTGGACAACAAGTTTACGAGTGATTTCACATTTCAATCTTTTTATGGGGAAAATTTTATGGTATAGAAAACTGCGTCACAAACTTTCTCAAGTATTGCCTTTGTGTCGTAAAAATCGCCCTCATAATCGATAGGTGTCCAATAGGGAGGAGAGCGACGGAGAGTGCATTTTGTCAGGTTGTCCATTGACCGTGCAAGAAGAGAGAGAGAGAGAGAGAGAGAGAGAGAGAGCGAGAGCGAGCAGTCAACGTAGTATCATGGGGTCGTGAGTGTAAAGGGTTCGGCTTCCGAGGGACTTGGCGTTGTCGCTTGATTGTTGTAATTGTTGCTCTGACCTCAGGTGAATCCTGACAAGGCTTCTCCATTCAGTGCATCATGGAGGCAAGCAATGTCCTAGAACCGTTCAAACCCTTAATTCCCCGGAGGAGACATTGCAAACAACGGTGACAGTCTCTCAAGGGCGAAGAGTTCCCCTACCCCATCCATCCCTGGCCCCCGCGTTCCTCCTTTTTCTACGTCTTTCACAGATCTATAAATATTGACACGTAAAAAGCCAGTTTAAGAGCATTGCTGTTTTTTTGTGGAATTTTACTAACAGTCTACAGGGCTTTACTAATCATTCCAATAGAGAGTATAGTATTTTTCATGATAAGGGCATGTTTGTTTGATTACTGAGAAAATATACAATCCGTAATAGATTTCAGAATGTCCATTCGACAAACTAGGATAAAAACTGATCTGCGGAAAATAATAACAGTTTAGTGCAACTTCCTCGGGAGCTTGGAGATGCGACCTTAGCAGGAATCAGAATTTAAATTCTTATACTACAGGATCGTTCTAACTTAATTACGTGCACGTAGCACTTACGTACTCTAAAAAAAGCGTTAATAATTTTTCAAAACATTCTTCTAAACTCTTGCATATTATAAAATTTTAAATCTAGCTCGCTAGATGGGGAGATATCCATTTTATACTAAGGCAACCGTCCACGTTAGTGGTACCGTTAACTACCAAAATGTGATAATATAGGATACAGAAAAACTAGCACATACAAGATACTTGTCAAAAGTAAACGTGCTTTGTGCCCTGTGAAAGAATATGGACCATTCTTCTTAAAGGTGTGACTGTAATGAAATTACCTGTCACTACAAGAAGATACATAAACACCTGATAGTACAGCTAAAAAAGCTAATGGAGCAGGGATTATACATTTGTTAAAGAAATGTTCTGTAAATTTTGATACAAAGTTATGTGTAAAATATTCTTATAAAATATTCCAAATAAATTGGAATAAGCCCTTAAATCTAACACATCACCAAGAACACAACATCGTGCCTTAATCTTGCTGACAGCACTTAGAAAGAAACCATTCTTCTCTTTCTCTATATACAATCCTTGCTTCATCGATTGCCATCTTTTTTTCGCGTGGAATTTCTTTTATATTCAAACTTTCAAAATCACATTCCTCGACTTGATTCTGCTACAAATCTTTCCTCTCCGACATTTCCCATCTATACGGTCTGCACATAGTCGTTTAGTTAGCCTTTCAAAGCTCATTCGTTTTATATATCCAAACCATCTCAAAGCAGACTACTTTCATTTTCGTACGTTAGCATTGTAGTCCTGTATATCTACACGATGTGTCTAAAAAAATTCGATGACTGATATCAAAAAACAAAGAAAATAGAAGATACAAGTGAACTGTCTTTATTGACCTTTAAAGTCCAACAAAGATACCGATATTCCTATCGTCTATACTAATTTTGTTTAAATCAATCATGGATATTTGCATTTACTTCAACAAATATGCTTTGAGCTTTTTTTTCACAAACATCAAAGCACAGCTCTGCCATCAACTTTCTTGGATAATCTTTCTTGGTTACTTCAGAAACATACACTCAACAAATTTTCCAAGACTAATTACGCATTTTGAATGTCCAACATAAAATCATTTAAGAATTTCTTTCAAACGCTATATAGACTGCTGTCTAGCACCATAATTAACCTTAATGGATTTCTTGTACGTAATGGGTGACTGATTCATTTGGCGCAACTACATTTACAATTTGAAAAGATGAAACGTTTTCTGAATGATGCAGTAGATTAGCCAAACAACATCATGTCAATGGGTTCCTCTACATCGTCGTCGCCCGATGAGTGGGCGTCGGAAGAGATCTATTCTCCCCGAAGAGTCGTTCGCTTGATTGGCATGGTGAGATGAGAGGCGGATCCTCGAGGGACAGGTACGTCGCTCCCCCTTTCGCCACCGACACACAAACGCTTTCACTAGGCAGCGCCTTCCTTAATTGCGACTCTTCCATGTTGACTGTGTGCGTGTGTGTATTTGTGTGTCTGCGTCGTTGTGCCTCCTTCTTCATTAGAAACACACGTTGCGCAGTCCACACCTCTTTGGTTCGCATCCTTTTCCTCTCCTTCTCCCGCCCCCCCCCCCCCCCCCCTTCTTCACTGTTATTTTTCTTTCTTTACTCTTCTTACGTTCATTTTTCTCATGAAGCGTTGGTTCGATTCTCACGTCATCGACCGTCTGTCGTCTTCGCGTCATTACAGAGGCAATAAAGAGCCGATCGAGTCCGGGCGTCGGTTTCCGCTTCTACCGTTGTCCGACCCATGTTCCAGGCGAAGGAGAGCTCACTCGTTGCTTACTAAGGATTCATTTCACACTCCCATCAACTCACTGGGTACTCTTCTTTATTCCACCAAATACTAAATGGTAAATATACCCGAAAATTTTTGTTTTTTATTCCAAAGTATTTTATTTCCATAGTTCGCTATTACTGCGCAGTGCCATAAAAGCCATTTATTTAAATATTCTTGTTTCAAATGTGCCAGTGCATTATCTTCATTTAGGATATTAACCCAAATCTATATAGCATTTCGATCATTACTTACGGAAGATCTCCTCGACCTTAATAGCAAATGTAGAGAGAAGGTATATGGAATGGAACTTTTATGCTTAAGAAACATTTCGTTTTTCAACCTTCTCATTACAAGGTGATTCACTAGGTAGTTAATCCGGATAAATTATTTTGATTAATACATGGTGATGGTTGTCGCTTTCAAAGTTTACTCTAAAGCCAGCCACTTTCATGCGGACTGTGACAATTGAGGTAAACCTTTATTCTGTATTCTCTAAAGTTATTTGCTATTTGAGCTAACTACCTAGTGAATTATTCTCGTATGTGAATTAAATGAATAATAAATTCAACATATTATCCCTATATTTTATAAAATTCAAAATTTTGGACTGTCCGATAAACGAGTTTGTTTTGGCTTCTTTTAAGACATCTTCATATAATAATCTAATAGTAATAATTCAAATTCAAATTTATTCAAATTAAAAATTATTGAAAATATAAAATTTAAAATGTATAAAATCTAAAATTACTCAGTAAATTTACCAACTACCATCAAATCCAAATAATCAATAATCAAATAACCAGTAATACATATAAAACAGTAGTCACCTATGTTCCGAAGGCCCATTGGGCTTGTATGGAATGATGAGAAATAAATAAATAAGATTATAGTATTACATAAATCATCTCAGTGAGATATATGTAAAAAGGCTGGCTTGCATACTCAACCTGTTCTTTCATTTACTTTATTAAGGATCAACTTATTTGGATGTGACCGATGGTTAAAACAGTTCGGAACTTGACATAAGGAACTCCTAAGTTCGTCAGACAATAGATGTCAATCTTGGAAAATATTATAGAGAAAAGAATAATATTGATGACACTCATGGGTTGGATTTATTATTATTATTATTATTATTATTATTATTATTATTATTATTGAAACACGAAAAGCGGTAGACCAAAGAAGAGAGGCAAATTTTAATTTTGTTATAACTAAACGTCCTATGGACGAGAGTGTTTTTAGCGTTTTTATAAGATATCTTAATCTATAGTACTAAGATGAACAATCAAATCGTCGATAAGGTTATCATTTCAATGGTGAGAATATATTTCAACACTATTCTTAAATATCGCTTCATGAAAGGCCCATTGCCTAGCTTCTAATCTACATTGGAACATGCTCCATAGCATTTGCTGAATAACAATGAGTTTTTATTCCTTAATGCCGTAAGCAGGAAATAAGCAATGAAAATGGAGTTAAACCACTTCATAGCCTTGCCGTAATCAGGAAAAAGGCTTTAACTCCACCATTCAGTTGTTGTTGTTTTTTTTAAAGGATATGTCATCTAAAAACAGTTGTCGAAATCATGAAACTGTTTGAACCTATAACAGTTTCCTTTAATATTTTACCCCTTTCGCTATTAAGAAAATGTAAAACGCAACTTAACTTTGAGGTGTGTTTCTGCCCGCTTGAAATTTGTCCGTAAGGGCTGACGACGAGATAGATTTCAGGGATCCGAGTGGAAAGTAAATTGTTCTCATTTCGGACTGTTACGGACAGCGTTGGTTGTTGTGTTTAGTCCTCTTTTCGATATTAGCGAATAGGAAAACGATGCGATGACCCACTCTATTGAACCCTAAACGAAAACCACTTTATTGCTCAGGGAACGGAATGCCGCCGATATTGATCGCCATTCCCGATATTGACAGCGGCATTTTTTACCATTTACAACTAGTCCTTGATAATGGAAAATGCTCCTCCATTTCTGTACGACGATTCAAATAAAAGCTTCCGCCATCTCTCTCCGACCGTTTTTTTTTTATTACTATTTCATTATTTTTTTTACAATTGGGTTGCGTTTATTTACAGTAAACCAGGGTATTTTCTTAAAATATTAGCATATATTCAGAAAGACTTTTGAATACATAGAAAATCTTTTAATTCGCCACAATTTAAGGTGGTCTTTCATGACAGTATTATGGTAGTAACCACGTTTTACAGTTGTTCAGTACATTAAAAAATTAGAGGATATTTTTATATGCTTAAAAAATTAATTTTTATATGTTATACACGATTAGATAAAATAGTAGAAATGCCCCACATTTGTCTTTGCCAGTGTTAAAGAGACACATCTCTCCACAATGGCAAGTGTCATTAACTGTTCATGTCAGCTCTGTAGTATGGTTCTGTTAAGAGGCGTCAGCACATGTATAGTTGAAAGGAAGGTCTTTGCAAGAATTATTCAAGTCGCCCTTGTAGAAATGTCCTTTTTCTTTCAGGGAACTGGGCTTGAAAATAAAAAAGAAGTCTTGTTTTGTTGGGTTTGTTCATGGATGGGAAAAGCCTATTTCTTTAAAAAATAATTAAATTATTAAGCTTTTAACAGAGGCAAATGAACAATTAAACAAGCGATTATAGATGATAGTAACCTGCTAAGAAGTCTTCAATTATTAACACCTGAACAGATATTATATCAGAACAGATCACTTTTAAAAAAATTTCACATAGTTATAAAAGTACGAAGATTCATTGCAGCTTTTGTGAGAATTGTAAATAAAAGGATTTAATCACCTGTAACCAATTTAGTTGCGAGATTAACTCATAAAAATTATTTTATCATCAAATTTGTTTTGCTATTTAAAATTAAATTTTTTTTGTCGTCGGGGACAATTCCGTAATCATAAAATTTTAGATTTTTGAAATTCTGACTTCGGATTCTTAAAGCTCATCAAAGGATGAACGATAATTTATTTCAGTTGATTGCGGAAAAGCTGAGGGTGTTTCTTAAATGGCGTAGAAATAAGTGTTCTAGGCTCGGCCGTGCTTTTAGTTTCTTCAAAGAAAGTCTAAGAACATGGCGATTTTGGGAGGGGTATAATCGCCCTTTTCGACGCCAAAATGTAATAACATGGTTTCTTTCGAAGTTAAGCATTTCGAAAGCAAGAATCAGAATTCCATTCATAAGAAATAGGTAGAAGCCAATAACGCGTCGTTCTTTTGTGTTACTGAGTATTTGAAATCTTGATTTCGGTTACAGAGAGAGAGAGAGAGAGAGAGAGAGAGAGAGAGAGAGAGAGAGAG